>JAQLOL010000005.1:9883470-9913470 GCA_029783665.1 Naso thynnoides | reverse complement strand
TTAATTACCATTTTAATTAGCAAGTCTGTGAGAATGAATAAACTGACAGCATATGGCTAAGGGTGCAAAATCATAATCCTATCACAGCGTTATTTATTCCCTCCCAGTTCCAGGGGCTGTTTCAACATGCTGGTCTAATTACTATTGCTGGGGGTGGAGACTGGAAGCCAAGCACAGAAAAACAATAACAATGCTAATGCTGGAGGCAACACAAGGTATGACCTACACCCAATTCTTGATGCACTCTTTCTCAATAGGGAGCAGGGCTTTAAAAACAAGGAGGGACATGGGAAATGAAAGAGTCAAGATCTGTTGTTTTCTAATGAGGGTTTTCGTAATGAAAGAGGCAGGACACTGAACTGAAGCATCTGCTCTGACGAGTGCCCATTCACATAAAGATGAAAAGCTGCTGTCTGTTTGTGATGTGAGAGGGAGGAGAACGGAAACAGAGGCGAGTGGCTTTCTTAAATAACGTCATTGTTTATTGCATGTGTCTATAAAGAATCAATACAATCTAAAGCAATGAACTAAGCTTAAATTATCATCTCTTAGTAGCATCACAATATGCAAGATATGAAATATTTACAATGAAAGACACAGCAAGATAAGCCAGGGCCGAAACCGTAACCTTTAGATGCGGAATAAAAACTTGAAACATTATCCAAATGCAAAACACTGCTCAAAACATCAAGAGGCTCGATTAGCAAAAAACACACAGAAAAAAGTTCTCATCTCAAATTTGGAGGAAAAAAAACTTACAAACAGCAGAAATCTGATTTTAAGATTTAACAAACATTATTAACAGTATTTATACATTTGGTACGTCTTTGTAAACTAATTTTTCAAAAGTGTAAATATTGCATATATGCCATCTGTGTTGTACCTACGTAACAAGAATTAATTATGTCAAGTATTAATGATTTCTCTTAAAATCTTTTTTAGAATTACAGCATTAGAAAATGTCCTCATAGTGGCATCCATTTCACAAGACTATCCCGTGACATTAAAAAAAAAAAAAAAAAAATCAAAGCCAAACCATTCTGGTTAGCATATAACTTAATTAGTGCTTTTGTTGTATCAGAAAGTTCACTCAAACACATACTATGTACAGTACAAACAACATAAGTTATTTAACTTAACATCTGTCAAAGTTTCTCAGCGTTTGCTTAAGTGTAATTCTCTGTAAAGTCGCACTATTTACAATATATAGGCAAAGGTTAAGTACCAGTGAATTCAGATAAATAAAGAGATATTTCCCCCTGGTTTGTATCTCAGTTGTAGTGTCTGTTCAGTACCTCTGCATGTTTCATTGTTATTGTTGCTGTTGCTGTGGTGTTTGTTGGGTTGGGTGCCTCCATGCTCAGCATGTACTACATTCAACATGTCTTGTGTTACAATCTAGAAAGTTTGTAAGTGCAAGACCATGCATTGGCTTCGGCGTGTCACATCTGGCTCTCTCTCAGCTCAAACCCGAGCTTATCGAACAGTCAGTCGAGACTGCGTCGTGCATTCACGGCATTGCTTGCAATGCGTGAGTGCTCCACGATGACGCATCAGGTGAGAGGATGTGAGATTCTGAGCTGTCCAGTTACTCTGTATAAATAACTTTAAACATTCATGTTCCCGTCCCCTGTCGTGACAGGTCCAAACTGCCTGCAGGCTGTGTGGATGTGCAGGATGTCGCAGGTGAACAGTGGATTGGGCGTGTAAAGGTGCTGAGGCTCGGGCTCAGACAGGCCACAGATCTGGTGGTCAGGTCCAGTTGGTTCATGCTGCACTGTGCAGATGTGTGACTCCTGCATGCATGTGTGATGCAATGCAATGTCAAGTACTCAAGTTCTCTGGGTGTTCTTTTAGTGTGTATGAATCCTCCATCTCAGTCATAATAATAAATATATTACTCTGGATCTTTAATACATAATCTTGTCATACATGTAACATGGGGGGGGGACTTAATCTCAGAGAGGCTGTCTCTCACTCGGCTCTGATCAACATTCTGTCTATAAGATGATTGGTTAAATCTTTGATATACTGCGTCTTTATAGGTCCAAACTATAAAACTCCATCAGACGAGGGCTGACGGAGAGAGTAAGGCTTTGGATTGGTGATTTTAAAAAACATTCACCTCTGAAAATAAATATTTTATATTTCTACTGTGTGAATTGGTACCAACCTGGTTTTTGCTGAGGTAGGGTATTTTTTTAAGCAACTTTGATTTTTAAATATGTTCATGAATGCCACCTCTTTTTTTGCAGTACAATCTGTATACAAATTGACACACTTCATTAAATGCATGCATACATGATAAATAAATAAATATATGTACTCTGTATGCATGAAAGGGGCTTTTTTTTGCATGTGTGTGTATGTGCGTGCGCACTTTGCTCTAGAGGTTTGGCTCACAAGTTTTCAGGTGAGAGTATCTGGCAACTTTTGGCTGAAGCCAAAAGAAAAACCAGCTGAAAGTGTATGAATGGCAATAACGACCATAATAATAACAATAACAAACATAACAATATACTGCAGGAGGATTTTGCAGGCCTAAGCACAGAGATAAATAGTTACTTATCCATAGTGAGAGTTAATAGTCCTTGTTATGTTTTAAGTCATCTAATACAGCAGCGGTGGCGGCGCCTGAATGTTTTGGTGCCGAGAAGAGCGGGGTGGAGGGGGGGATTTGGGGCAAGGGTCAAGTGTCCGTGCTGCCATGGTGATGGCCGTCCTTGTGACCCTCGAAGGCGGCAAAGAGGTCAGAGGACATCGACTGCAGCACATGGTCCAGCTGTCGCCGTGGCGACCTCGTCACTTGGCTGCAGTGAAGTCCTATGTTCACAGGCAAAGGAGGGAAAGGAGAGGTGGTGTCGGTGGGGTCCATCAGCCGTTATTCTAAAGAAGAATAAGAAGAAGAGAAAGGAAACAGGAGTTAATTTCCAGGCATCTGATTTCCAGGCATTACGTTGAATCTAACTGATAGAGATTTCTTGGTCAATATTCCCCTCAGAAAACTTAATAGAAGTCTGTGTACAGACAGTATGCGTGATTTATTACGCAGGATGGAGCAATATCGTGGAGGGGGAGGTCAAACGGATACCCCCACTCTGTTACCAAGTAAGGAATAAGTGCTCCTCAAGCGGCCTGCCTTTGTGTGTGTGTGTGTGTGTGTGTGTGTGTGTGTGTGTGTGTGTGTGTGTATTCCTCAGCTGGTAGACACTGAAGTGGCAGGTGCTTTCACGGCAGGGGAAAAACAGAGTGGCATTTAGCACTGTGCAGCTGACACAGGCCAGTCTCCAGTGACGCCAAAAGAGATAGCAACAACACTCCCACACACCAACAAACACATCAGGTATTCTTGATTGCACACCTACAAAATCAAGTAAATTAAACATTCTCTCTCACACAGAGACAAACACGCACACCGCAGCTGTGTATTTTTACATACTACAAACCCACGGTTTTCAGAGTGTCGCTTTTCTCCCAGTGGAAAGCTGTGCTGACCCTTGCCCCGATGTACTTGTTTGTGAGGTTTCATTTGCATGCAGCGCTATCAAATGGGAGCGGAAGTCTTGGCTAACACACACACACACAAACACCGCCCCTCTACATTTCTTCCCTCGTTCGCTGTCTCCTCCTTCTCTTCCCCAACCATGAACAAGAGCTGTTTTCACAAAGCTGGATGTGATGGTTATTCTCTAAAACAAACCGTTCATTCAGAGTCCTCGCCGTTGCCCTCTCCTCAACTACTCCTACCACAAACACACACACACACACACACACACACACACACGTCTGTTCTCTCTTTTTTCCCAATACATACACACTTTAAAAGAAAATCAGAGGCTGAGGTCAAATCTAAAGCTTTATAGACACTTGAGACAAGACTTATCAGAGAGGGAAAAAAAACACATTGACAAGGATGATGCATTTCCTCACATTAATCAGGGATGTCTGAGATGTCAAAATATGGAACCACAGAGTAAATCCGAACAATTAAATCATTGTTGAGGCCACCTGAGCTGGCTGAGCTCTGTCTCTTCACTGACATGGGTGTCATAGACAGAATAAAATAGAAACACCAGGGTGGGAAGTGGTGGAAAACCACAGTAACAGAATCAACCTGACAGAGAGGAACGGGAATGCAGTGAGGTCATGGGACCGACAGTCCATAACAATCTGAGTGTGTGTGTATGTGTGTGTTTCTGGAGGGGCTGGGCCAGCCAGTGGCCTGTAGAGGCAGACACTTGGGTGAGAATGACTGAGATCTGCCGGGAAGGAGAGTTGAATCACTAACAGCTCTGATTAGCAACCAGGTGTAGCTGCGTACATTAACACCCAAAAAATATGAACAGTTCAGCAATAGGACAATGTGGCTTGTAGGAACCCGCTGCACAAACACACACACACACACACACACACACACAGTGCTATTCAAACACATGCTGATCGGAGAAAAGTGTGGGTGGGCAGGGAGATTTGGGGGGGGGATGGGGTTATTGAGAGACGGGGACAGAGGTCCAGCAAGGGAATGAACCCAATGGCCCCGACCCCGCCTCTTTTTTGAACACACACACACCCCTGTGCCCCTCCTAACAGCCCACGTTTGTGCCCCCTGTCCCAACCCTCACACACACACACACACACCCGAGCTCTGTTCATTATTTATTTAGTTCTCACTGGCTAAATTTAGCCATGCTCCATTCAGGGCTAGAACACACACACAGACACACACACGCACACACACACACACACAGGCATGTATTAGCAGGCTCCTCTCTGGTGCTTCAGAAGCAGCGTAAACACGCCCTCTTATCTGTTGATGCACCGCCTGCTTGAGTGGCTCTGTGCTGCTGCAGAGCTAAATTAATGGGCTTTTAGAGGGAACTTCTGCCAACTGTATTTCTGAAGAGCAAGAAGGAAGAGAGTCCAACTGCACACGAGCTTCTGCAAACAAAGAGAGCTCAAGTTAAGGGCAGACTTCCTCCTACAGACAGGTAGAGATCAGCAGGCTCAGATCTGCTCTGTTTACATTCCTGCCCTGCTGGCTCCTCCCTGATCTACAGCAGGGCTCCAGCAAACAAACAGCGACTGACTCCTCACCTCTGACCTCCCACACCTCTGTCTGGCAAAACAATGACAACAACAAAAAACACTATTAACTCCACTCTCCTGCTGACTCACTATTACATATATTAAAACATAACATGTGTAATTGTCCCCTTCAATTTTGTCCTTTTGTTAAAAATTTTTTTGCAACGCTACTTTGACTTTTCACTCAAAACAAAACTGCTTAAGTAGTTACTTATTACTTGCTGCAAGAAAGAATTGCTGTCATTATTTCTTCATTCGTCTGTTAAGCTTTGGCCTACAAAATGTCAGAAAACTGTTGTGAAAGAAGCCAGTTTTACTTTCTTAATACCAAAGGCAACAGAACAATAGCCTTAAACCGGAATATTTTCAACTCAGTATCACATATGACAAAAATAGGCAGCAAAGAGTCACAGCTTAGGGGCTTTTTAGTTTGTTAATTGATTTGTTGTGATTTGTCTAATCTTTTCATCTGTAAAAGCATCATTAGTGACAGCCTAATGCTTTCTGCAGGCTACCATGCTCAGATTCTACAAAATAAAACTTTGAGCACCACAAACAAAATCCATATGAAAGCAAGAGGTCTTTGCTACATATTATATCACTGCCTTCGTTATATCCAATAACTGCTCCTTCACTTTAGCTTTATGTATAATACACCTCTCCAAGGAACCATTAATATAGCAATGATGTCCAGAGAGAAAAAGGATGAAGAGCCGGACAGTCTCTGAATGAAAAACTTCTAAATAAGCCAGGAGCCAGTGGACTGAGGGCGTGTACTATGTGTGTAAGTACTAAATGACACGAGCATTAATGTCACACACAGAAGCTCTACCTCTTCTTTTACCTCTAGCCAAGACAAGCTACTCAACAATGTCTAATCCTGAAGTGAATGTAATCCTTCTTACCTCCAAGCTAAATTGAGGATATGGTAGGCTGACTTTGTTTTTATCTAGCGCTGGAACATCCCGCCCTACTTTGCTCAAAGAGTTATGTATCAGACGGCCAGGAGCATCGTGTGTGTGTGTGCGTGTGTGTGTGCGTGTGTGTGTGTGTGTGTGTGTGTGCGTGTGTGTGTGTGTGTGTGTGTGTTTGTGTGTTTGTGAGTGTTGAAGGGGATGGGTGCACTAGACAGGTGAGAACAAAAACTGCACTGTGTGTTCCTCCAAATACAGCATGTAATCAGATGACAAAGTGGGGGCTTTGTTTGTGGATTTTCAAAGTTCTAGACTTACAACAGGCAACAAAAATAAAACTTAAGACGCATGAGCATATTAATTAATTACAGAGAATCACTGTCTTCTGCATACACTGTGTACTATGAAGAGCTACGCTAATATAAGATGTCAAATCTAAAAGATAATCATGTGAACTGGGTTGCTCTTTGGCATTACAAAAGGTTATTGTTTAACAGTCAACGAGACTGTCAGATGTCAAACTTTTATATCCGCTCATGAACACACAATAACAAAGAATATTTGTCTGCAAGTTCTTTCATTTTAGTCTTCCATTATTTTTCTGTCGAGTAATCCTTTAATCGTTGCGGCTCTGGATGTGTCAGATCAGTCCTTCTAACCTTGTCCTTGTTCTTGTTATTCACGGTGTGAAATAAATGAAGCAGCAACAGGAGTGAGTGTTTTGTTAGTGGCTCTGATCAGATATGATTAGCTAATTGTTTAATGCACCGTTAGACAAACCTCTATGGCCTCTAGTGTGAAAAGCCAATCAGAAACAGTCTACAGAGGTCAGTTAACAGGAAAAACACAAGGCTCCAACACGCCAGTGTAGAGAAGGTGTGAGTGCGTGTTTGTGTGGGAGGGGACTGAATCACATGATTTCTTAAAAACAGAAACCAATGCCTGGAGAGAAAAGGAGGAGAAACGGGGGGGAGGGGGAGGGGGTTGGTATATGGCTTCTCCTTGTTGTTGTTGTGGCAGATGGTGGCCAGCCATTAGCGTATTGTCACTCTCCTCTGACAGGCCAGATAACCAGTGAGCACTGCTTGGCGGGGCAGGTGCAAAACCCTTTGACTGCCCCCACCATCACCACCACCCCTCCGCCATCTGCTGATGCCTGTGTACATGTACGCACACAGGACAGGAAGAGACACACACAAAGTGGTATTGTGTGTGTGTATGTTTGGGTGATGGCAGGGCAGCATGCGATGGGGCAAGGCGTGGAGATTGGGAGTCAGGCTTCTCTCCTCACTGCACCCACACTGGATGTCAGAAAAGAGAAACATTTGATAAATGGGGACAGAAGTGGGAAAAGCAGATAAGAGCAGAATGAGGGTGGTGAGGAAGAAGAAGTGGCGACACAGATGTAAGTACTAAAGGAAAGGATAGGAGTGAAAACTAAATAAAAATACTATGAAGAGATAGAGGTCTATGGAATTCTGGAAATATCTTCCCCTTCTCACAAAGTGTGAGTTCAGAGGTCAAGAAACCAACATTGTCGACAAGGCCAGAAGACATGCACTGAAACCTAAACAGCTCTCTCTCTGCCCCATCACCTCCCCTCTTCCTCCTCTCTGCATGTCATATCAGGGCCAAAACACCAAACAAAAACAGTGTAACCTATCCACTTACATACTCCACCATTCCTCACGAGAACCTCCAAACACAGACCGGCAGGATACGCTTCGACATTTGCATGTTTGTTGAGCTGAAAAGCAATGCCTCTCTCACTCCCCATCTTTTCCTCACACTGAAAAAACTTCACATGCCAAATGAGGACAGGTGTTTTGATTTCCCAGTGTACCTGTTTTAAAATTGATTTACCACAGGGAATGCAAACTATGGTTCACTCTGTGATACCAAGAGAATGTTGCAGAGCCTGTCACCTGTAGTAAACAGTGATGTCCTCTTTTTCTCTCTCTCACACACACACACAGGCGACAAAGGTGTTTTTATTTTGGTGAGAGTATCAAAGACCTGCTGCACTGGTCACATCCCAGATCAGAGCTGAGTCACTCCTATTATGTAGGACAAGGGCATTTGTTTGTCAGGAAGGGCTTATGTAACCAAGATACAGTAGCAAAGGCAAAGTCTTGATGGAACAACACTGATTTCAGTGTCCTGCATTTCTTTTCTTCCTCTCTTTGTCACTCCCTCATCCCTCCCCCTTGCTCTCTCCTCATCCCTTCAATCAACACTTCAATTGTTTTTTTTGCTGTACATAAAAAAAACAAAACAAGTCATCCATCCCTCACCATAGTTCCTCCACCTCCCTCTCTCCCCCACCTCTGCTCCTCTAGCCTTGACAAAACGTCCTCACTGACATACACAGGTCAATATTTGGGCCCTGTCCTCTGAAACACAAAAGCATGAGGACACAATGAAGTGACGGGACAATAAGTGAGTGGATGACAATAGGTGTGAGGTTGCACATGTACACCGTGTACCTTGTGAAATTCATGTGTTGATAGCAGCCATTAGCAAGAGGCGGCTCTTGTGTAATACATTTTCATTGGTTTTTTTGTGAAGTTGCTCAAATTGGGGAAAAAAAAAAAAAAAAGACTCCTCCAATCCCCCCTCTGAGTCCATCCCACCAGGTTAGAAAAACAAGTGAGCATTCACCCCTCCCAGCAACCTTTGCACACTGACCGCATTCCTGTCCTGAAACCCAGTACCTGACAATTGATAAACAACTGACTCACTTGTTTTTCTGGGGAACCCGATGACTTGCACCAACCCCACACTGGCTTCACTCACAGCACGAGCACCAGCAGAGACAGAAACAAAGAGAGACAACTTGGTTGTGAAACCACAAACAGCAATTAAGCTCTTGTATTTCAACATCAGGAACACTGTCTCCTGACTCACGTTGATCCGTGCACTGTGTATTTTCTTTTCAAAGAGCAACAACTTTTGACATGCCCTGTTAGGTCATCGATCCCTGTAAATTATCCTTAATATTTCGATGTGCATGAAAAGCCACTGATGCAACAGCGAACAAAATGAGGTGAAAGGTAATATTTTGATGGAAACTGCTCCTCCCCAACAAGACACCCAGTCATATGGATTTTATAGCTTATTCACACACACATTCAAGCCTAATCAAAGCTACAATACATTGTTATAAAATGAGCCGTTTTCTCGAGCTGCCTCCACATTCGTATTATGTGTAGTGCTGCATGCGTCACTGGATCAGACTGGATGTTTTTTGAAATACTGACGTGTTATAAAACTGCGTCACTGAGGGAAGACCAGAGCAGACCATTCACACAAACACACAGCAGCAGCATAAAGCCAGTCACAGTTACATACAAGAAGTCCAGCCACAGTTTTCAAAATAAAACAGTTTCAAAATAAGAAGGGCAAGATAAACCGTATTTTTCAAGTAGATGCCTAATCCAAACAAGTCTGAAATTGCAGTTTCATTTTAAGGAGATCCACATTCAGAAAGTCTAAAACCAGCATGCTCTGGAGATTATGGATATATTTTTTTGGCGGGGGGCATGTCACAGTTGAACTAGACTTTTTATTTTAAGCTTTTATCTACTATCTGTATGCAGTTTGAAGCAGATCAAAGACTCAGCAAACAGTCCTTCTCAGCATTGAACAGCCTTGAGATGTGTCGATGTGTCATGGGTGTGACATGTAGGTGACTAATCCTATCTAAACATCACAGCCTACAACTAACAGCAAAGTTCATAACAAGTTTAATTCCCTATGTCCCTCCAGGCTGCATTTACAGACAGAAAGCTGTTATTTTAACACACATGTATCAGTATGTGAGCACTGTTAATGTAAGAGAGAGGCAGCTCACAGACGCCTTTTGCTACGAGTGGTTCTTATTTGCAGGGATGGTCAGTAGTCAAACTACAAGCGAACAATGTGATATTTATGTTGATAGAAAACAACAGGGATACAACACTGCTGTCCAGAAAATTAAAATTATGTGTGTTTAGCAGTCAGTGGGTTAGTCAGTGTTAAATACACAAGCTTTGTGGCAGAAACACAAATGAAGACACAATGAATGGAGCTGTTTGTTTCCAGCATGTTCTGTGGAACATTATCATTATATTCAACTTTGGAATGAAAATGAGGAGTGCTGCTTAGCAACGAGTGGCCTATCTCTGCAGAGTATACAGTAGAACTGAGGCGGATCTCTATCCTACTCAAGTCCCGGCACCACTCCCTTCATGAATGAAAACATGCTGCATGAATGAGTGTGTGTGACATGCATAAGAGCACTCACCTTTCACAGCAGCAGCAGTAGTCTCCTTGAATCCCAGGCTGGCGTAGGGGCTAGCATTGAAACTATTCATGCTCCCTTTGCAGCCACAGGCTGTCTTGAACCTCAGGAGTCCATCACAGTCCCCTAACCTGCATCCTGCCAGGTTACCCTCCATCAAGTTTAAGGCAATGTAGTTCAGTCCATTTTGATAACCAGCTGACATTTCCCTGCACATGGGGCTGTTGCTGCCATAGTCCTCTTCAGGCCCCTCAGAGTTGCAAACAGTGCGGGATACATTCTCCACTGAGGCAGAGCTGTGCCGTTTGGTGTCATGGGCAAAAGACGGGCACACAGGTGTGACAGTGGTGGTGGAGGAGAAGGTCTCAGAACTGTGCCGTCGGCGCCCCTGTGGGTCAGCCCGGATCACTTTGGCCCCCCTGTGCGGATCCACCAGGGTAACAGATAATGAAGGACCCCCAATGAGAAAGGAGTCCAGTGGCACTGCAGGCACCCCATCCACAATGCTGCTCTCAAGGGTCAGTCGCTGGACACAGGCAGTGGGGCTGGTGGGGAGCGGAGCAGCATCAGTGGTGCAGAGAGCAGGAGGGCTGAAAGTCATCTCAGTGTAGTCATCCTTGACTAGAGCAGGCTGACATACTAGGCTCACCTGCTGTTTGAGAGGATATTCCTCTACCATCCCCCTCTCCTCCGCCTGTCCCTCTGTGCTTTTTTCCTCCTCTACCTCCTCACTACTCTGCACGCTCTTCTGTGTGTTCACCAGACTAGGGCAAGTCAAAACTTCAGGTGTGTGGTTTTGGCACACTGCAGGGGGGGAACCCCCAGCAGGGTGCTTGCCAAGGTGACCTGGGGAGCCGACGTCAACATTAGCATAGTCTGAAAGTGGAAGGGATCCCTTCTCTGCACACATTTCACTCACAGAAGACTCAGAACTCTTTGACACTGTGGATGCTAGCACGTCAAGGGTAGAATTACTAAAGTCTATGTTGATGTACTCTCCAGGGCTGCGTGGCTCTGAGGGGAGGGGGTGTTCACTCATACATGGTAGTGTTCTGAGGGATTCCAGAGCCAGGCGGGTGGGTCGACACACCCTATTTCGGTGTACCAGACCTCCGTCTATCCGAGCGATTCTGAGAGGAGATAGGGCAGAGGAAGGGGTGCTTGGAGTCCCTGGAGAGCTGCTGGCCACAGAGTTTCCAGGGGAGACAGGACAATAGTTGGACTCCTCTTCTATCCGCTGTTTCTGTAAACTCATCACCACATATTGGTCTGTGTCTGTGGACCCGCTGCGCTGCAACTGGCCTTTCAGCGAGCGTGGCAGAGAGCTATAAGAATAAGGCTGTCGGTGATGTTGCTGGGGGTGGGGATCTCCTCCTAGAGGACTGAGGATGTAGTCTGGGGGTATGAGAGACACTAGTGGGTCAACAGGAGACATGTTAAGGTACTCTCCATTGGTGAGTTTTCCATCAGTGCTCTCAACTGACATCTTGGTTCCACACCACATCGGCATATATCCACTGTCCTCCAGAGAAACACTCCCAGGGGAATCTGTGCGTGGGGCCAGCCCCACTAAAGAGGAGTGTGAACGGGGGTTGATGATCTGTTTTGGGGCAGAAACACACATGGGGCTCATGGGCATATAGGGGTCATCCTTGGAACCTGGTGTCTGAGGTGCAACACCCGGCATCATTGGCATATAGCCACTGTCACCTTGGAGACTGTTTGCATTAATGTGAACATCTCTGTAATCCTCAGGATAGGTCCCTTTAGGTGACGTGGTGTGACACCTGCTAGAAGACTGGCTTCCACTGGTGTAAGTAGCCCTCATAAGAGTATATTCATCCAAAGAGGCTGAAGATACTTTGGGGGGACCCCTCTGCTGGCGAGGAGTAGTGAGGGAGTATGTGCGCTTTCGATAAGCCTTGTCCAGGTCTGATAACCGACGGTAACCATTCTGATGCTGCCGCTCCATCAGCATATAGCCATCAAGCTCACTGCCGTCACGGGAGGGGGGAGTATCTGCTTTGAGAGACTCTGGAGTGTTGCTACGCATGGTGAGTGGCAGCCTCAGTTCCCGTGCATCCGCAGGGCTAGAGCCATACTCCTCACATGATATAAAACCAGCATCACTGGGGGAGCCTGAGAAGGAGGCACTGCAGCTGGAGGGGCGAGGAGCACTGCTGTCTGGGCAGGATGACAGATTACCTGTGCTTGGAGTAGCCATGGGTGGGGAACGAGACAGAGGCATAGACATTGACTTACTGTGCTGAAGGGAAGAAGATTCAAATGTCCGACAAGGACGCGTTGTAATGGTGTGAGATCTGCTCAGCAGGGTCCTGTGGACCCCTGGGCTCAGGGGGCTGCCAGTCACTGACATGGGGCGTGCCATGGTGCCATCGCCTTCGCTGGCTGTGCGTATTCGACAGGAGGAAAATTTGCTCACAGGAGAGGTCGCAGCCATGCTGTCAGTGCGTGATCGCCGGGGAAGCCCGGTCTGGCTCGGGGGGAGATTGTTCAGGTGCCGCCGTGTGGGCACCGAGATGGGGTTTGTACCAGATGACTGGCTTTTGCTGCGCGGTCGGAATTCCGACAGCTCCTTCATGGCTTTCATTGCCTCCAAGATAGTTTCGTGGATATTCTGAGCCACAACAGAGTCATCAGCCTGCATCCATAACTCCCCTGGACCCGTGGCTGCAGATCGACCAACCTCAATGAAGAAAAAGCTGTCAGAGTGGCCGCACCTCCGTATATTCATCAGCTGTAAAATGACGGAGGCAACCTCCGAGTTCAGTTTGACAAAGCTGATAGTCCGGCTGGAGAGACACAGTCTGTACACTCCGGTCAAATTTCGGCTTTGTCCGAGGCCTTTGGATTTCAGATTTACTTGCCATACCTCCTTGTAAACGGCGGAAACCGGCGTTATTACACCATAGCTCGCCTCGTCGAAGCCAACCAGCGAGGACGCAGAGTTGGACGCTGAGCCGTCGTATACTTTCCCCTCTGCCATTAAATCCGTCAGCACCCGGTACCAGCTTTCCTGCTCCTGCTCGTTTTCTGCCGCCACGGCAAAATATTCGTCCTTGGTGTAAAGAGCAATAAGATATTTGTGTTTTGCGTCCGCTCTCTTGTTGATATTGAGACAGCAGTCCAGAGGAATAACTCTCTTCGCGGCTGATTTGTTTTTCCATTTCTTCTCGCTCTCGTAGTACTCCAGCCGGGCAGGGAAACCTTCGCTCGGCTCTTTCAAAACGAAAAAGCGCTTGTGTCCGTGTTTCTGCTTCTTGAGATATCCGCATTTCTTGATAGTGCTGCTCACGTTCGTAGCGCCGGGCAATAACGACTGATCTCCCGTGTTTGGCGGACTCGCCATTCTAGTGTCCTTTGCTATCAGACACAATGCTTCCTTTCCTCGAGTTGCTAAAGAAACGACGCGCTTATTTTAATCCTCAATTTCGAGAGCCGGTCGTGCGTGCATTCGTCTTCTCCCAAAGCTGAGCAATAAATAACACATGTCTGCTAGTGTCCGGAATGAGGAGGGGGAAACAACATGTGACGATCTACACATCCAGCTCTGGCTTTAAAAAAAAAACGAGGGGAAATGAGAAGAAAAAAATACACACACCGACAGTGGGCGGTGCGCCCTCAGCTCATTGGGCTTATTGGTGGAAAGGGATGAATGCTGGAGTGAGGTGGCCCCGTTCAAAGGAGAGAGAGAGAGAAGGAGAAAGCCCTCCTACTATCACTCTGCCCTCTTCCGACTCATTTGAGCGTAGTCAGCCAGGACTGGAGCTTTATTTATAGCAGTTCTGCTCTTATGATCCAACATTTGAATACTGTGAAGATTTTTCATCGATCTAAATATACCCAACTAGATGCTCCTGGCCTATAAAGCCATCCTGTGCGTCACTGGAGGAGCTGAGGGGGATTATGAAATATATTAGTAATAAATGCTAACCTGAAAAGATTATAGGCACAAAGTTAACTTATTATCCCTCCATCATTACGCCTTTATTTATTCCTATGGCCTGTTCTTATTTATGGTGGTGTTTTTCACAACCTCTTGACCGTGTTGTGGGCTGCGTGTCTGTAGACGGAGTTCTTCCAGTCCTCCCTCTGGTAAACAAGCATCAGTCGAGTCTGCAGCTCTGTCACAGGAATTTAATATTCCCCCTGCGTCGCTCGGACAGAATGCATTCACGGTTTAAAAGGGGATATTCCCTCTTTCGCTTTTTAGTAAAAGCATCAAAGTGCTCGCGGTAACCAGCTAATACAAGAAGTGGACAGCGTGTAGTGGGTATAAAGTGTAGCGTGTGCTTAATTGCGTAACGCGGTCGCCCGTCTGCTTTTTTTCATGTTTACCTAAAGCTCACAGGATATAGCTGCTCACTGGTCCGTTTCCGACTGCTTTATCCGTATTTGTTTTCCCATTCAGAAACCGTGTATGACGGTGTGATGCAATTCAGTACAACAATATATGCCCAACTGAATCTTTATCTACAAAAAAATTCCCCTGTCAGCAAATCTGAGGAATGACCTATATATATGTGGTTACATAGCCTACATATGTTTTTAAAAAATGTGGCGTCTTGATGACGCAAAACATTCTCCTGATCACGATGCGTCAATGGCCGGTAATGTGCGTAATGATGAAATGCAGGAGCCAGCTGGGTACCGCGGCGGTGCTGACGGGAGTGTGGAGCTGACAGCCAATAGCCTGCCCTGTACTTCCTGAGGGATTGAGATTCATCTTTCCCTGCCCAAAAGAGGGATGGTGCTGAAAACAGGCTGCACCGAGTTTCCTGACTGTTAAGAAAGCAGGTCAAATGTAGACGCAGCAAACAGACGTATAAATCAAACTCAGTCCTGAAAGGTAATTAAAATGGGATTAATATGCATTCCCAGTGCCGCTTAGAAGTACATCATCTGTCAATAATCAGACACACGTCCCATGATGATAACATATTGAAAACGATCCCCACCTCACACATGTTCAGTTTTACACACCCCAGCTCCTTATTTTCCTTCAGATCCCATATTGCTGGCTCAGCATCAAACCACCCTGTCCTCAGCAGCAAGGTCAATTACCATGCCCTGTGCAGGTCAATTATGCCACCAGGAGCAATGATTTGACTACTTCCATGGTGGAAAAAGGCACAAGTCAGGCATCAGCCTCTTAAAATCCATCCCTCAAATAACCTTCATCCTTAAGATTTAGAGTGTCCATGGACACTGAAGAGTAGATTTTGTGTTCTCTCTTTTTTTCATTCATTTGAACAGTGTGTACCTCAGCCTTGCCCAAAGTGCTATGAAGGCATATTGATATAAATAGATGTGGCAGAGCTGGCTGCCTAAACCCTGCAGGCTCGGATGTCTCCCTGCAGGATAAGGAGGGTTCCCTGTTTGTTGATATAAGGTTTCTAAATGACAGACACGGGTTTGGATCAGAATCCTCACACACTCTGATAACAAACAACAACTGCACAGCATTCTGCTTTATGTAACATTTAGTGTACAGTTGCTTACACCTGTGGTAAATTATAAATAGATTGTCTCTGTACGAAGCATTCGAGCTCTGTGACAGCTCATCTTGTGTAATACTATGACCCAACGATGGCAAGATAAACAGAAATTGAGTGGGGTTGTGTGAAGTGAAAGCAGGGGCTGAAGGAATGACTCTTTTTGCACAACCCATGAAGCATAAGAAATGCAAATCAGCTGTCTATAAAATACCAATAAGGTGGGCGATTGTCCCATAAACTGTGCTGCTTGCAAACCTGATCCGGCCATGTCTGTGATTCGTCCTTGCCCTTTTCTTAGGTAACTACATGAATATTTATCACCCTCCAATTTACACAGCATGGTGCATTAATTTACAAGTTAATTAAATGGCCAGCTGAAGCTGATTTACAAGGCTTTAAATGGGCCCTCTCGTCGTCTCTTGGTATGAACTCATTGGGTCTTTATAGGTTTATTTATTTAGGGAAGGACAGGGGTGTGACTTTGAGGGTGCATCCTCTCACAGCAGATGGTCCTCCTCACTCTGGATTGATTTTACTTTCCCTTACTTTATTTGATGTTAATGCCAT
Organism: Naso thynnoides; assembly: GCA_029783665.1. Taxonomy (NCBI): domain Eukaryota; kingdom Metazoa; phylum Chordata; class Actinopteri; order Acanthuriformes; family Acanthuridae; genus Naso; species Naso thynnoides. The sequence goes on along the minus strand of JAQLOL010000005.1, from coordinate 9,897,103 downwards.
AATTTTAAATATGAGCAAACAATCAAAGAGGGTTGAATAAACAAAGTGTTATAGATTGTCCAGCTTCACTCAGTAGCCTTTAGCTTTGAAGACCTAATCTCATTTAAACTCTTTAGGTGGGCCTTCAAATACAAACAGCCTCACTGGCTCCATTTGCTGAGTCACAAGCACATAACATCTCAGTCACCCGCTGCACTGTCGCTGTGCAACGATTAGTTTCATAAGCTTTCATAAAGCAGATTAGAATCGCCAATCTGATGAGATAAGATTAAGGACAAGCAGCAGGGGGGTAAAGATTACGCTCAGTCATACTTTACTCACTGCTACATAAGGCCCCATCAAATGAACAACACAAACGTGTTTTCAGGGCCATGTCCAGAAGGAGGCTTTGGGGTGGCACAGGCCCCCAATAAAATCTTATTGGCCACTTCAACTGCTGCTCAAGATCCTAAATTATGATCGTCTATCTGCCCATTGAGAGGCACGACCTTGGTCGAGCCAACTGTTTGACAAAATCTTTTGAATGCATATTGTTTTTTTTCCCTGCTTTTGAGGCAACGGTTCCTGTTTGTGGTCTTAAAGGTCCCATTTGTAGGATTTAGTAGCATCTTACCATGAAGTTACAGGTCGACCAGACTAGATTTCCCTTTCCTCAGCCCTCCCTTTTTCATCATCCTTTCATTCAACATGTAGGAGAGCCTAAAGTAGCCCTGGAATCCCCAATGAAAGCAAAAGGCACTGTCTCTCCAGAGGCGGTGTTTGGTTAGTCCACTCTGGGCTGCTCTGGAAACATGGTGGTGCTAATTAGTGGAAGAGGACATTCTTAAAACTGTTTATTAGTTTGATACTTTGTTACTTTAACTATTTTATGAAAATTGCTGACCCCAGCTGTTAAAGTGGTTAATAATAAATAAATAGATTTTCATAGGTTCTGTATTGGAAAATACCTTTGATACCACCAAAATTGATGGTATTGGTATCAGCGAGTATGCTAGTATGTGCACCAATTGATTACCATTTGATTTTATTAGTTGCCAAACAATAGCCCAGTTACCTCCCAGTTAGCTAGGTTAGTGTAGTGTAAGGAATTAGCCTTAAGATTCCAGTTTTTAAATTGCTGTTGCACTATTGTTTTACAGTGTTTTATTTAAATATTGTTATTTGACTGAATTATGATTGCACTTTTACATTTTAAAGGAATTGTTATTTTAATGTGCTGGTATCTGGTCAGCAGTCAGACTTCCCAAGTCTGGGTATCAGAATCGGTGTCAGGAGAGAAAAAATAGTATCAGTACATCTCTAGTTCTTACACAACAGTATTCTCCCAATTACTCCCAATACTCCCAAATTTGGATTTCTGTAATTGGAATTTTATAACAGTTTTTGAATCAGGGGTCTAATTGGTAGATCTTTTTGTGTTGAACTGATCCCAAACAGAGGTAACATCCCAACAGGATAAATGACTAAATATTTCTTTGCATGTGAATGACTTTTGGGACACAAAATTTATGAATTTTTTAACGTATAAAACATGAACTATTTCCTTATTTTGGTTTAGTTACAATCCTTAATCATCAGTATGATATATTTTGTCGTATTTATCAAAGCAGGCTAAGTCTGTGGCAAAGAAAAGGGTCAGTAGTTTTCTACAGATTGGGCTTTAATGGGGTCAGAAGAAAAGAAAACATGCAAAAAATAAAAGAGGATTATTACTCTCGTAGCAAAAAAGAAAGAAAGAAAGAAAGAAAGAAAGAAAGAAAGAAAGAAAGAAAGAAAGTAAAGCTAATGTCAGTAAAAAATACTGGGGTTACATTGAACACTGTAGAAAACATGACTGCATACGAACCATCAGTGATAACTGTTCTTTCTGTCAGACTTTTCATTACACTTTCTTCTCTAATCTTACAAGGAACCATTTAGTTTGTACTTTTTACTTCCCTTTAAACCTACTTCCTGACTAACTCTGTAATTTCTTAAAACCTTTATTGTGATCAGGTAATGAAAATGGAGGCTGTTGTCTATACTCTTGAGCACATACGATATAGATTGCTTCGCTCAATCTCATGTTGTCACCCATAATTGACTCGATTCTCTAATCAATACAGCAAATGCGAAATTGAAATTTCTCTTCTAGTTAATTTTTGTGCTGATTGATTGCAGGCGGGCCGATCTTGAAGACGGACAGCGTGTGCCAATGGAGGTCTTTGAATTATTGGACATGATTGTGTGTGCCTGTATCGAGCCACAGCACAAGTGATTACAGTTTTGATTACTTCACTAACTCAGTGGAATGGACACAATCTATTTTTGATTAATCTGCAAATTGGACACAGGGAATGAACGGTTGTATGTGGTACTGGGAAGTAAATAATAATAGTTCGTAGTAGTTAACATCACAGATGCGTTTTGTAATAGTGGCTGTTGATGAAGAACTGTGGAGCTGCAGGGATGTTTGTTTCTTACATTTTTACTTGAGATATTTTACTAAGACGTGTCTTTAGTGTGATAATTTCCCTCTTTACTGTTATTCCTACCTCATCGCTTCATAATGTTACCACCTCCTTTAAATAATTTGTTGTAGAGACACTGTAAATGACTTGGGTTTTCTCATTTCACAGGTCACTGAGACAGATATTTATTTGATAAGCCCATTGGAAAGGACAGGTGACATATCAGGCAGACGCAGCCTCAGCGTGCTTATTTAACCAGAAGAGAAACCAATGATAATATATTTCTGTGGGCTGACGACATAGCCAGACAACATATTTATTCATGGGCGCATCTTCCCCCGACAGATGACTCTCCTGGCCACCCAGAGGGCTGTAACAGCAGCCTGCTGTCCAAAATCTGAGTTCTCTGCAGTTGTGATTAAACAGATATTAATGCATATGATATTCAGGCTTCGTAATACCGTCATCAGTCATTTGTCATAATTATGCATTACGTGAAGTCACGTGGTTTGAAATAAATGACAGTGATATATTAGTCTCCTTTCTGCCTGGGTCAGAGAGGGAGTTACATTCCAGTGCCCTTATTACAGACACAGAAAGAGTGCGTCCAAATATAAACGTCTGATTATGACTTTAGAGTTACTCTTGAAAATGACAGGTTACATTTGGACATCTGAGGTTATCACAGAAGTACAGACTGTTTCCTGATGATTATTAATATATGATGGCTATATGTTTGTATCATGGCAGTAGTAGTTGTATTTTTTGTCCATTGCAGCATCATGATCAGTGTTGTTTCCTTGGAATTAATCACACAGTCCACAGTTAGCTCAGCGGAAGGACGATTAAAGGAAGGTAGGCGGCATCTGCAGTATTAAAATTGGCACTGATCTTAGTAGGAGTGCGTGGGAAGTTACCAATTCCTGTTTGTTGCGTGTGTGTACAGTGTACATTGATTTTTTTCTGTGATTTAGCCTCAACTGACCCTCTGATCTAAAATTCATTTCCTTTTCTAAAGTACACAAATTCTTTCTCTTATTCTTTCAAACAAACACAGGCACACACACACGCACACAAACAAACAAGTATCTTCAGTAGTACTCATCACTGTTTTGTTCTCTTGAGCATCTGGCATTGATAAGAAAAACCAAAATTACACCAGTGGAGGGTAAATGAGGTAAACACAAACAATGTGGATATTGTACTCATCCTTTTAAAACCACATTTTCTCATGTGATATGTCTTGTGCCTTCCTGTTTCTCCTTTACATCCTTGTAATTCTTAATAAGAAACATTTCTGAGTGGAAACAGCTACGATAAATTACTCAATAAAATAGTTTAGAGACACAACAAAGGGCACTTGACTGCAATCATGTAACACTTTCGCACCGATTAAGTTACTATAGGGTCAAATTAGTTCTCTGTACTTTGTGTACAGGGTTGATGTTCAGTTCAAACTGTGCTGTGAAGGAACAAGAGTGAATGTCAACGTGATGAATGTTTTCTGAAGGACATGAAACTGTTCCCATACCAAGGGTTGAGCTCAGTCCGTCTGGGTAAACACAAGGAGTCCTAACTGCTGTAATTTGATTTCAAATGATTTGAAGCAGATTTGAACACATTTTTTAGCCACAAATGAACAAAGTCATGAGTTAAAGCAAGTAATTCTTCTGTGACTGGTTCTAAAATGTTGCATGTAGCACCTTTAATAGGATAAGCCCCACTGCAACTTAGTTTCAAGGGAAATCTGACTACACAAATGTTAAGGAAATGTCATTTAAAAAATTTACGATAACAGGCACTAAAGGAAAAGCATACTTAGCTAAAATCCCCCTTGTTTTGGAAGCAGTCTAAATTTTTTACTGATGCCTCACGTCTTACCTGCATCAGCAAATGAGACCATGTGTGAGAAAATTGGAGATTACTATCCTGTCTTTTACAATCCCCTTGTCCAGTCTGCTCAGTCAGCGGAAACTAACAAAACATTTTACGGCACACAGACCAGAAGAAATTATTTGTGTTTATGAGCATGATCAATCTGTTGGTCTCTTTTTTTACTCTCTAGGGATGGAAGCAGGAGGACATTTTTCCTTAGACTATTTCAGTATTTTGGGTTTATGACCAAACTAGTATTGTACAGATAAGTTTTGTATTTCTTTCATTCTCTTCCAAAACAAGTGCTCATGCTAGACAAAATCTTTACGACAGTAAGCAGTAGGCCTACTGCTTTTGTCCACTTGCTCAGCTACAATCAACAAAATAAAAATTCCTCTGAGGGGCTTTAATGAGGGAATACTTTAAAAAAGAAACAAAAAACATCCAAACTAAGTGAGTAAATTAAGTTTTTGTTTTTTTTTTTATAAAAGAAACTGACAAAGGCATGTAAAGGTTGTACGATCTTGTCTTAAGATCAAATAACAAGAGTACAGATATGAATACAGCTGGGATTGTATCTAAAAGTACATAAAAAACAAGCTCAAGACTTTGTCTTAATAAGGTTCTGGTGAAGCAACAACCCCCATATAAATGTTGGAGCAAATTTGGGAAGTTGACAGTTTCTGAATCTATTGAGAAGCTGGTGTTATCTTAGCGGACAAATGAACAACAAAGTTGGGCTTAGCTTAATTTTTTTTTTCTTTCTATGAACTGTCTTTGTGCAACAAAAATCTGAAAAAAATATCTCTGAAATTTCACTGCCACAGTGTGTGGCCATATTCCAGTATAGCATGAAAATCTGTTTATCTTCTATTATCAATGACCAGCCATTCAACTTAGTGTGCTTAAAACTCAAAATACAGCTGATATTGTCTAAATAGATCAACTTGAAGTCAATGCAGAAGATGAGATACCAACCAACCCCAACAAACCCTTACCTTACTAAATGGCTCAAAGGAGACATGTATATTTATCTCTTAGCAGTGCTCCCCTAGAGCCACAAATAAGATCAAGTGAGAGCGGGAAAGCAAAATGCAATTACCAGTGGCCACTTGAGACACATTTGATTTGCATTCACTTTGCAGAAGCGAACTACAATCAACCTTAAAGGAGAAGTTAGTTTTCTTTGTACATTAAGCCTTATAATAAGGATATTTATGATCATATACAGTGTTCTACAGCATTATTATGACAAATGGTGCATTCTTGAGAACACAAGCTCACTGCTGACGTCACCGCAGGCTAAAAGCAAGGTTCAGGGCCATTTTAAGTGCTTCGACAATCCAATGAAAAACACAATAAATGCCAGTTTTAAAAGACCAGAAACTCACCGAATGTCTAGTGGTGTCCTCCCATCTACCGACCCTGAAACGCAGAACTGGTATGGTACAAACGGTATGTTACCTGGAAACAGGTCTTTCAGGTTAGAAGTTATTGTTTAACGTTGTGTTTTAGGGTCGGTACATGGGAGGACACCACTAAGCATTCGGTGACTTTCTAGTCTTTTAAAACTAGCATTTATTGTGTTTTTCTACTGATTGTCGAAGCACTTAAAATGCCCCTGCACCTTAACTGTTTTTTTTAGCCAGCAGTGATGTCAGCAATGAGCTCGCATTCTCAAGACTGCACCGTTTGTCATAATCATGTTGTAGAACTATGTACATGATAGTAAATATCCTTACTCTAAGGCTTAATGTGCCAAAAACAAACTTGTCCTTTCTGACTTTAAAACATCTGAATAAATACATTGCTGCAAGACACGAGATCGAAAGGTTTCACAGAGAAAACGATTCAGTTTCACTGAACACATTTAGCGGTGCAATTTGCATAATTTTGCAACTTGTGAACCAAATGCCATTTCCATTAATCAGACAGGCACAGAGATACATATTTATAATATAATATAAATAAATGAGGAACGTTGCAAGGTTATCTATTGAAGCTATCAGCCCTCATGAATGAAATACTTGAACAGCTGCTTTGTGTGTTAAGCGCAGACCTTTAGCCTGTGCTTATTGTGTTTTTACCACAGGATGCTTTCAAAAACACATTTTTATGATGTTAAGATTGAACCTTGCCTAAAAAGAAACACTGGCAACTTAAACACAACACATACGCAGCTTTTGGGATCACTTGATGTTAATAGTCAGCGTTAATAACCTCACATGCTTCAGAAAGACTGTTCAGGATTTATTACAGCCTGCATTTCTCTTTAGATCACAACTCATCAGTGGCTTGATGATTAATGAAAAAGGTTAGAAAAGATGGTGGAGCATAAAAGGAGCAGCACTGGGGGACCAGCACACAGATTACTTTTTTTTCTTTTTTTTTTTTTTGAGAAACATGTTAGTTATGCAATTTAGGCAATAATCAGTCGTGCAGTTACATTTTCAGATAAGCTTTTGTTGTCTCCACCCTAAAAGAAACACTGACAAACCTGACACTTTTCAGACGGTTTTTTCCTACTTGTTGGGTGTAGCTGTGCAGAGGAAGGTTTCCAGTCCTGTGGTTCTATTTGTGCACACGGGTAGCTCAGCTAGTGGGATTGTGGAGGGGACAGCCTTTATGTAGTGGAAAAATTTGCATTATTTTGAATTTTTGAGTAAAATTTAGTGATAAGTGTCTCCCACCTGTGAAGAGTTCATACCTCAATTTTGAAGATGTACCTGCAAGCTAAGCACAGGTACACAACACAATGGTTCCCTCCTTTTCTGTTAGTTTTCATGTACCTCAAACAAGTAATTTTTTTATTGTAGTTGAATTGCAAATGAATTACTGTACATGTTAATGAACTATGGGGCTATATGCATTGAGCCCCGATACCCTCTGGATTTTATGTTGATGTGGAATTAAACATAATCATTAATAAAGAGCTGTGAAGAGGAAATTTAATCCATCATTCCTCTTAATAGCTTGCGGAGGAACTGATTATGGGCAGTAAACTAGGCTATAAAATGATGTCAAAAAGGGCTATGCAAAATTTCCAACATGCACAAGGAAAAGCAGGTTTTGTTCTACTGATGTGAAAGTACTCCAACTGCTTGGCTTTTGTCAGTCGATATAGCTGTATATAAACCAGTTACTTTTTAATGGCAGAATTCATGCAGTGTAAGCGCCACATAAAGTGCATCGTTGCCCCTAGAACTCACCTCAAGATCTTTCTGAATTGAGTTTAGTCAATACATTCCTGTGTATTCGTCCAACTAGAAACCAGAAAAAAAATGCCTCAATATGTGGACCAACATACGTATGGAATTCTTAAAATTCCCACAATGCTAATCTCAGTGACAATGGTGGGGTTTTTTTTACAAGGCAGTTAATTCCAGCATACAGTACATGTTTGCAGGTGTATGTGTGTTTTTGTAGGTGTTTGCGTGTGTGTGTGTGTGTACTGTTCTCAATGAAGACAGAAAAGGGAATGAGAGAGGTCACAGAGTTAAATTATGCATGTAGTGTAATTAGCTAATTAAGTGTTTAAATTAGCTGTTGATGACTCTTTGCCACAAATGAGATGGTGACACTGGGGTCAAAGAGGGCTTTCCCTGATGAGGAGAGGATCACAAATGACAACTAGAGCAATTACATGTGCTTTATGCTTGAACATGTTTATTCGCACACACAAAAACTCCTGGTTTATTGTAATTATTAAGAATTGTTGTTGGTGTGTTAGCCTACAATTAGCCTGTGTATTACCTTATAGCTATGTCATTAGTGGGTTATTAGCTTTTGTGATATACAGCTTTAATAACACCATTGCATCCTGATTGCACTGTACATGTACAGCAATTAAGAGCTCATTCATTGAGGCCCCCATTCAGGTTCTATTGATTTAACCTCACACTAAAATACAACTCATGGGGCTTCCTCAATGCCTCTTTGTCTACCTTGCATGCTAAACAACTGCAGTGTGTGCGGCTGGCTCTCCACTTTAAACCATTAAAGCCTAAAAGTAAATAATAACTTCTTTTTTTAATCTACAGGAATCTGATCACAACATTGTGATCATCCTGTTTTATTATGTTGTTACTTCCTGTCTGTATTGCTTTCCCGCCCACTTATGAGCTTCACCTGCCCTTTGTTTGGCTTTTCTCCCATTGTCTATATCTAAGTCTGAGTTCTCTCCTCTGTCATTTGTTAACCTTGACAAACAGAGTTTAAAATAGCACTTTATTTTATTATTTACAGAGTTAGTGAAATATGACGAGAAAATACTTGCCACAGCAAACAGTCATGCCATTGCTGACCTAAATGAAGCAAAGACCCAGAGAGCACAAAATGGAGGAAGAAGTCATAAACTGCTCTACAAAAGACTTACAAGAGAGTCACTTCTAAAAATAACTTTCACCTTAAATTAACTGTGTGTGAGAGTTAGCATCCTAACAGGCTGATTTACGTGGAGGACTGTGCATGCAAACACCAGAAATCACTAAGTCACAAAGCTTCAAGAACAAAGTGTAAGAATTTTAGTGTGCCACTTAAACGTCTTACTTATGCATGTATTTGACATATTGATGTATATATTTTATTGCTTGCACATAGTAGAGTTCAATTTATTATGACCTCACATAAAAAGCTGATGAGCTCGTTAAAAGGTGAAGCAGCTTGTCACATATTTCATTGCTCTCAGTGGGATAAAACAGAGGTTCAGGTGACTTACCATTACACTTAAACTCCTTTTCCATCATTTCTGTTATGGGGGTGATGACTGATGTGGTCACAAAAACAAAATGTGATCATAATCCCCTAGTTTGATTGGAATATCTTTTTCATTGTCACCTTAAATTTCTTGTTTTGGCCTCATTCTTAACCTCTTCAGCTCAACAGTTATTCCTTTTGTTCTTAAATGAATCTGTCTTGTTTTGAAATGGCATTAAAATCCTATTAGTCAGGCTACATAAGCTTCAGATAAAATAAATAATTTGTTGACTGCCCATTACATACACACACAACAGCACCGTAATTGCATTTATTTGAAGTGCAACATGCTACCAGTTGAGACATGATATCTAATAAATTGGACGTTGATATGGGCTGTAATGAAAGTCTTCATGAACACAGAGGGACACACACGAGCATGCACGCAGAAACACACAAGGCCACACATGCACACAGGCCCTGCTAATGAAAGAATCAGTCATAATAGCATATTCCAGACACATTACATACATAAACATTATTAACACCCAAGAGAGGGCATTCAAGCAAATAATTTGAAAAATGAGAATATTTGCTTTTTTGTATTATTAGTATTATTGATACAATCCCACCCTCTCTTGGCCAAGTGCAATTAAAATGAAAGTGATAAGTAATATGTATGATCACTGCGCACACACACACACACACACACACACACACACACACACACAAACACACACACACACACGCACCTAATGGTTGCACCATTGCATGAATATGTAATAAAGTCTACACTGAAATTAGACGAATGGAGCTTTATGTCATTCTTTCCTGTCCTTTTTCATTTCTCTCACTTTCAGTCCCCCTTCCCCCCTTCTATTGGTCTGAAGCCTGCAGCTCTGAAATATTTAACATTTCAGATTGATTTGCGTCCATCTTCCTCTTTAACAGTGAATCAGACAGATCTGCTTCAACCCAGACTCTCCATAAAATGAAAAAAGGCTCATCTCATTGTCTTCGTGTAGATTTAGCGGCATTTTTCTCTCTCTGCGTTGGAGCCGCTGGTGGGTGGAGATCACAGTAGTAGTATGTAGTAGGGTAAAATCCTCTGTCTGCTCGTACATTCGTCAATCAGAGGCTGGCTGTGTGGGTAGAGGCTAGAGGAGTAGTGGAGTGGTTTTGGCAACCACAGGGGTGGGAGGATGTGAGGAGGTGGACTGATTGCCAGAGAACACAGGAAACATCCTCCTCAGGCACTAGACACCCCCTATGGGACAGACAACAACGACTGGGCCGCATCTGAATCAACAATATCGGTGGAAAACATCTTCATACAGCGAGCCTTCATCGACTATAGCAAAATATCCATTTCAGGATTAGAGAGAAGTCTGTTTATCTTTCATTCCTTAAAATCTAAATGGACTCAGAGTTCAGATTAATGAACTTTTTAACATTTTACTCAGTCAAGTAGATTTTCTATTTTGTTAAGCTTTAGCTGAATGCACCAAAACCTGAATGAATCCACCCACAAACACTGAAACACTGACACACTGACATTAATTTTTTACGTTTGATCATAGCCATGTCTTCACTTATAATCAAAAAATCCCAGACACCAAAAATTAACATATCCTACCAACAAGTGCTGTTTGTGTAGCTGAATTTCCGCAAAGCTCATTCCTCTGTGTCATTGAGCTCCATTGTTGCCCAAAACCTCTACGAGCATCTAAATGAGCCACAATGTTGCACCAGGTGACAAGTGCACAATTAACAAATTGTCTATTTTTAAATTAATCTCACATAAACATGTAAACACAGTACTGATGCTGCAAAATTCACTAAAGCACTCAATTTAAATTTATCCTTTCACACCTGAAAATAGCCTTTAGTCAAAGAGTGGAGGTTTTGTTTCAACATAATGGGAGGCACATATTCCCTCAGGAATTTTTTCAGCATCTAACATTTATTTTCCTGTTTTCTGGTGAATGTTTGTGCACCAATTTGTGCCTATTCTGCATCAATTTATGGTGAAATGTCTTTATTTATGTCAAGGGTTAGACTTTTTGAGAAAAAAACAAACAAATCCTAATGTTAGACCTCCTCTGTTTTTTCCTTTCTGGCTCCTGCATGGTTATCAACCATGTAGAGTTGTTTCTTTCTCATTACTTTTTATGGCAGATTGGTACTGTTGCTTTTGAAGTTGCATACTGCCAAGTTGTTGGAGGCATTGTTGCTTCTATAAAATGTAAATTCCTCTTCAATCCATCTTCATTTTTTTAATTAAGAGAGGGCATGTCTCCTAATAATGATAGGGGATCATAGCTACATGTCAACAGCAAATGCAATATTTTAACTGTTTAAGTGATGGTTGCAAAGGAAACCCCTACCCACTTTTTTTTAAAATCTGAACTGTTTATGTGGCCTGTTTTTAAAAATGCATAAGTTCATCAGGAGCATAGGGGCTTGTGGTATTCTGAAAGCATTCAGAGGAAAGAATGTTGTTGGTTCATATCCTTTTTAGTGGATTCGTTGTCAAACACAGAATATTGCCTGATTTATTCTTGAAGACATTCCCTTAAGCACATTATACACCTAGCAGTGTGGCAAATAGAAACAGGGTGTAGAAGCATTAAGATCTTGATCATTAACTCAATAATGAATCTTTGGTTTCATTTAGATGGCCATAATTGATTGAATCGAGGTAATTGTGCATACATTAAGCACATTTTTAAGTTTCAGATATAATGATTTTGCAAGAGAATTAAGAGAGGAGTGCACTGAACAATAAAACCCCCATTTAAGGGTTTAACTTGAGGGGGCAGGGAGCCTGGGGACCGTGGCATGGAGGTTTTCTTCCTGCAGCTACTGCAGTTCTGAAAATGCCTGTCACTGCTCAGTGTGACTGACACAGTAACACAGCTCCTCATTTACATACATTTACATACAAACATTTCACTCGTTCCATTCTCTGTTTAATGGGCTTTCAACAAGATGATAAGAGTGGGGATGGCTTAATGAAAACCTTATTAGTACAAACATTGTGTTAACGTGCATGAAGGCACAATTGTATGTATGTATATGTTCAGGTGTATGTGGGTGATGGAATGTATATTTGTACATGTATATACAGTATCCTCTGCGTGCATCTGATTATTGGACATTGAAAAAATATGAAAGTGAGTTCAATCTGCATGAATTTGTGGAAGATCTGGTGGGACATGCCGTAAATGGCATTACGTTCCAACAAGAATAGTCAAAAGTCCAATAGCAGTTGAACTGCTTACAGATATATGTGTGAAAAAGGGTTTAAACCTTCAGAACCGCCATAGAGAGGAGCGCATTTGCTCAACGCATGGCTGCCCTTGTCTACTGAATAAATTATACATTGAAAGGATATATATAGGGATGAATAATTAGATATACATTTGCATTTGGAGGCTTTTGGGATCAGAGAAATGATGGTCTTGCAGGTTACGGCCTCATGAGATGGGCCTTGACAGTGAGAGTGTGTGGGAGAAGCTTTGATATGGAAGAAATTGGATGGTTGACTATCTAAGCTTTCATGTGTGACGGCACTGAAATAGAAGGATTTACCGCTGCCTTCCACGTTTTCACTTGTCTTCATCAACAGCAATGTCTTTTCTATGGTTACACGCTGTCAACCTTTAATAAATACAGACTAGACACAGCATGGGTCTGTCAGCCTCGATTTAGATCATTCTGCAACTTTCTGTCAGAGGAAGCTCACAGCTTATAATCAGGCTTTGCATGTATGTAAATTGACAAAGTTGAGCAAAATTATTGCCTTGTAAAATAATATGATCGTCTTATTGAGAATAAAAGCTCTCATTTCATACACACCTCCATTTATCACACAGAAAAGTAGGAGATGATAATGATGAGGCCTGATCTCTGACCCAAATGTGCAAAATACTAACTTCAAATGATTGCTTTTTAGTTTCAAGTGAAAAGGGAACTGTAGGGGCAGATTGAGGAGTGTAGCCAGTGGGACACTGGTCCCATCTGAAATCTGATTGGCCCCTGAAATGCCCCTGTCCTGTTAGTAGTCTTAATGGCCCCGATTTAAAAAAAAAAAATCCTACATCCGCCACTGAGGAGCTGGAATTACAATACAATGGTCAGTTACAAAAGTCAGTTGAAAACAGTTTTTAGCCAATTAGCATTAAATAGCTAGCTTGCTACAGGAGATCTTTGCTAATGTTAGCAATCATTTGGCTGTCAACTCCAATGGTGGTCGACAAGAAATGATAGGACTTCTTTTGTTTACTTCGTAGTAAACAATAAAAGAACTGTGCTGTTTTTGTTTTTAAAAATACTACATATTTCTGGGGTTAATTTGCCATCGCCATGCTTAGGGGGGAGGGGGGCACCTCTTAACAATGGGTCAATTTAACAAATTATGAAGAACTGTATTTGCTCATTTCAACAAGGAAGTGGTGACGTGTAGGATTTGTGATGTAATGTTTGTGCACATGTGAATTTGCATAGTTGACATTCATATTTTGTTAGGTGGTCTTTTGTAGTTATGACTCTGTGTGTGTGTGTGTGTGTGTGTGTGTGTGTGTGAGTGTGTGTGTGTGTGTGTGTTGAAA
>JAQLOL010000005.1:9839447-9852080 GCA_029783665.1 Naso thynnoides | reverse complement strand
CGGTGCCATATCTCACCTTAGGTAAAAATCAAACAAACTACATTCATATTACTCCATAGTTCATGTCCACTTTAAAGTTAAACCGTAATTTAATCAGGTTTAAAAGTTAATCCTTGTTGGTGCAATCCAGCCTTCATGCTGCTTAAGCCATTAGCTGTTTGCACATTGTACCATGGTTCAGTTCAACACGGTTAAACAACACCAAACAATTAACAAATGCAGGGGAAGGCTTTGGGGTTTTTTCAGGTGTGTGTGAGTGTGTGTGTGTGTGTGTGTGTTGCTATCAGCCAGGAGACATAATGACAAATCAGAACAACTCTCATTTCTGCTCTCCCCTGGGAGCTCTCTGTTGACTTGCAACCTTTATTGGATTACACTGACTCTAATATTCTAATTGTTACTCATAGAATACTAATGGCTCCTCACAAACACTTTTTTTTTTCTTTGCACTATGTGGCCACCAAGAATACAAACCACTTTTCCTTCACTCAGCAGCCATCGTCGATTTGCTGTTGGAAAAGGCACCTCATTTCCAGTTGGTTGGCCAGAACCGTTCAATGGTCCTAACAGTCGACACGCAGAGATTTTGATCATAATGGGCAGCCCATAATGGCACAGGAGTGTGTTTAATGGCCTGCGTCACTGTGTGCTTAAGTGTGCTTAGTGGTCCTTTTCCAGGTGCATAAAAGCAATTGTTGTAAGGATTACAAAGTAACATCACCATGGAACCTTGAATTGGACAGTGTTTTCATGTCAATTTACAGCAGCAGCTGCAAAATTATGGCAACTGTTGTCTCACAACTGTGTGAAATGTCATGAATTCCAATCAAAGGATTTTGTGAAGCTGTAGGCCTAACATAACTCAGACAAGAGGGTTTTTGGTCCCTTTCCATTTTAGGGGGCAACCAGCTATAGAGAAGCAACAACAATGGCAGCTCCTGGAAGTTAGCAGCGATGCTGCTATCGAATCAGCTGTGTCATGACTGGAGAATGTTTAATTAAAAGGGGGGGTTTCTAATGGAAAATCCACATCTGACCTGCAGGATTGTCCTCAGCGGGAAGGTGAAAAAGATTACACAAACTTCTGAAACAAGCAGTATGACAGGAAGGACCAGCAGTGTATCTGCAAATAAATCTGGCAACATTTTTCGCTTTCAATGGCCAACTTTATTCTTATCCTGCAGCGACAGTGAGTAACATGTGGTGAGTAACATGCGGTTTCTTTGTATATTTTCGTTGTAAAACATGCATCGAGAATAATTAAACACATTTTATGTTAAAATAACTCTCCTTTTTTCTCTGTATTTGCATTTAATGTGTTGTACTTTATCAGCCTACAACGAGTAAGGAAACTGTAGGCTTGATGTGTCTATTGACTGGGTATTACTGTGCATTAGCTTAACATGTGACTGGCATTGCAGTAGGCCCTGGACATAACTGACTGTATAGAGTGCCTAAGTTCCGCCCTTCTCATTCTGGTCCTTGGGACCTCAATTCAGAAATATTTCGTACAGTTGTCAATGGAGGAACAAATTATTTTTTGATCCCATTTAAATTGTGCCCTCATTGTCAAATATTTCTGTCATTTTAAAAGGTAATTTTACAAATCAAGTTAAATACCACTTAATTTTTGTTGAACTGCTCAGTGAACTGCGTCTCTCATCTCGGACAGCATACATTTCCAATGGTGTTACTTAAAGGAATAATCCAGCGTAAAATGATCCCAGGGTCTAGTCGATCACTGAATTAATCCAAAAGGAAGGAGCCCGGTTGAAGATTTCCACATATTATTTTACAAACTATTCACTACGTGGTTGGAAGTAATATCAATTTACACTGGACCAAACTGCCACAAACAATAAACTCTTTGGAAGAAATCTTCAACTGGGCTGGAGGAAGGATATCTAACATTTTAACAAACTTTATTCCAAACATCAGTGCACTGAACACTTCACTTATTAATTATTATAAAATGGACACCCTCTGCTGGACAAACTATGCAACTACACCATTTTAAATCACTAGTCCAAGCTTTAGTCCCCCATAAGAAAAGTTTTAATATCGAATCATTTTGGAGAACATAAATGTTGACACCGATATGACTGCGATAGGCCAATATCAGCTGATAATATCGCCAAACTAATACATTGGTTTTGCTCTAGTTTTAAGTAAAGTGTTACAAATCTTTTTTTTAACCAATTTTTTTCAGATCAATAAAATAAAATAAAATAAAGAGAGGGCTTAAAATGTCTAAGATGCATCTCTGGAGTAGGAATGTAGTTTTGCTGTTCAAACTAGCTTTTCAGTTATGGTGTTTTAGTTCATTGACAGATACTCATTCCAGAGTGCAGACAGCTCGGAGGCTAGTAGCCAGTTCATGGCTTGTGTCCTCACTGGTACATCTGTAAGCCTACTGAGAGCTTTCCTCCGTCTGATGGGAGTAAAGCCTTCAAGCCCAGCTGCATGTCCGGATATGTTCTAATTCAAAAAATCTTTGTCTCTATCCCATGACTGAGCCACATCTATCCATCCATCCCATCCAGCCTTTCCATCCAGGCCCAGCTCAGTCTGTCCCACTGAGCTGACCCCTTTAGTCAGAATATGGGGAGCACTGTCACGGCAGCTTTGGCCTGTGATGAACTTTAAGAAAATGTTTTTTGCAACTGCACACTAACAGCGGTTAAATAAGTTAAAAAAAATACATCAGGAGTTACTGAGAGTCACAATTGAAATGAATACAATATAAAATCTCACCTTTGCTCCTTTAACACCACTGCAGTCGCATTTTCCACATGATGCTCCACATCCCTGAGGACAAAGAAAAATATTCAAATTAATTATCCGCCACATGGAAAACAAAAAAATTGAAATAACAGGTTTGTTTCTAACAAGAAAGAAGAGCAAGCTGGGAAGTATAACACCTGCTGGGGTCACTTGATGTCATCCATTAGATGTTAAATGTGGGCTACAAACTCTTCATTCTGTTACAACATTTTGTGACTTGCCTCTGCCAGATGGCTCAGAGAAATCCCACTGACACTGTGAATCACTACAACGTGTGCTGGACAGACTTCTGCCGTATTTTCATTCAAGCCTGAACATCCCCCCCGAGATGAGCATTTACACATTAAAAACAACAGTAAATTCTGACTCAAGAACTGAGACCAGTCAAAGGATGAATCAACAGTTATCTTCCTTTCTGTGCTCTTACCTCTTAAAAATGCATTATTGGATTTTTTTTGGCCACATGGGGGCAGTGGAAAGTAGTTTTAAACATAACATTCATATTTTAAAATGATATGATGCCTTGCTAGCAAACAGTTGTGTATTAACACTGTCAGCAATGTCAGCTATTGTAAGTCCAATATTCACTCTCCTTTTAGCTTGTTTTAGTCTCCACCAGTTCCTCTTTAGCTGCTAAAAGCTTCACTTTGTTCGCCAGCTATTTGCTAACTTTGACAGCCTGCCATTTGGTGTTAAACAGGTAGCACACAGTTGGTTTTAGCGCAGGTGCTAATTCTGGGAGTGACCCAAAGTAATCAAGTTGAAAGCTAAAGAAAATTTGAACTAGAACTAGAGTCACAAGGTAATTTTCTACGAGTTTGTCACTACAAGTGACCTTATTCACACATGCTTTGCCATTTAATTCATCGTTAACATAAAAGTTTTGACTATAGTGGCTTTAATTTTATTAAATGACTGCATTGACAACGGGGAAAGCTTCATTTCCGAATTTCTGGTTTCTTTTTAAATGATATGAAGGGTCACTGATAAGCTTTGCAGATCTACGTGCAAGCTGGAGGACATCAATGCAGCTGTTCTTGGCCTTTTCACTAACCTCCCCCCCTTGCTTCCTCTCCTCTAAGGTCTCCAGAGGCCAGAGCCTGGGAACTGGCCTGCACTGCTTTGGCTCTCTCTTTCTTTTTCCTCCACCGTCCAGCTGTTTCTAGACTCACGTGCAAGGCGTCCAGCCAAAAGCCTGTCAGAGCTTTGGAAAGGCTCTGCAGGCCTGGGCTGAGAGTGCACAGCCACACTGCCCTCAAATATTTTGCACTGTCTGTCTCTTGTTCTCACACACACACACAACAGAAAAACAGCTCTGTCACCCTTCATCATGACATCTATCTAACTGTCTAAACCAGACATTTCACATGAGTCATTTTAAATTCTATATTTTCTGTTACTCAACATACAGTCCAAGTCTTAAATATATTCCCTGTCTTCCTTCTGACACGCAAAAGTCTCCAGCTTTTCCTAAAAACGGAATCAATGTGTTACTCTTGAACCATGGGAAACCACAAGGCCTCACTCTCAGGACCCCCAGCTGCACCCACCCTTGTTCTTCTCTGTTTTCAGTATGTAACACGTGTGGCCCGCAATGATTCCTGCTCTCTCAAACACCTCTCACTCACTCCATCTCACCTCTCCACTCCTGGTTGCTTAAGTGTTTTCTTTTGCACAGGATCGATTTTTTTTTTGTTATGGCACATGGAAACCTCAAGAACACCTGCTTCAGATCAGATTAGTACATAAGACAAACAGAGGGAAAAGGAATATTGACTCTCATAATGAGGTACATGTGGGGTTCATTATAGAAAAACCTGCTGGCTCGCAGCAATAACAGCTCCTGGTGCTGGATTAACATGATTTCCTTTTTTAAAAAATTTACCAACGGAGTTAAGACACGCTAATGCAATGAGGGAACACACTTGCATATTGTCAGCACCTCTCAAATAAACCACAGCTGCCTGGTTCATTATTCTTTAAGTATTTCCCCATTCACCTGCTGCTGTCTGTCTCAGATTTTCTGTCTTTATCTGCAGATTTCTGTCCTCTTCAGGACTGAGCACACATTCCTGCATGTAATAGGGCATAACAAAGGAACCCAGACCAACAAGAATGATGATGAGGACACTGTGTGTTTGTGCGCGATAAAAAGTCACCGCCCTGTGATGTTTACTGCTGGATCTCCAAACACAGTACAGTTATCTGCAGGTAGATCAAAGCAGTGTTTCTTTGATATCTTCTGCTTGTTTTCCTTCTACATCCGTTATGCATGGTCAGAAACCCAAACAGCAGATGGGACAGAGAGCACAAAGACCCAACTGACATCTGCACAGAAAGAGCGTCTTGCTCACGAGTCTTGCAGCCATAGAACGAATGTCTGACTTGGTATCTAGGCTTTGCAGGTATAGGGGATCTGAAGAAGAGATTATCGTATGGATACTCGGGTAGTATCAGATGATGAGGGCTGTGAATTATCTGCACCACACAGCAGGGAACCATTTCCAACATAAATATCATTTCTATAGGCCTTCGTTGTGGGGGTGGGAGGTGGATGATGGACTTACCAGGTCAGACACAGGGCGTTGAAAGAATGTGCAGTGGTAGAATGTAACAAAAAACATGCATTCAAAATTATAAATTTTCACATTTGGTAGGTAAGAGATATCTAATCTTTTTATTTTATCCTTCTTCTACACTAAATTTCAGGTGAGAAATTTGCAGGTTTCACAGCATGCCCTGGATCTCTGTCCCAAAAACTATTCTTGATAGATGGATTATGTTCTACTTTCTTCCTTTGCTTTGCAGTTAATCTTAATTCATAATGCTATGATTGACACTCTTCAATTCCTGTGTGTGCTTTACAATGAATGCATTAATAGGAAGGCAGTGGTAGGATTTTTCTGTAAAATGGTGTGGAAGGCGCCATTCACATGACATGGACCATGTCATTGTTTTGTAAGTCACTAGTGAGTCCAAGGTCTTTGCACTCAAGTCCGGAGTCAAGACTAACAAGTCCCGAGTACTCCACTTTGACTTTTCAGTCCTAAACAAGTCACCCTTCACTCATCGAAAAACGTGCCATTTTAACATCAGAGCAATAACTAACTAACTGTTCTTTTTGCAACTAGAAATGTCAAAGTTGGAAGTTGTAGCATCCCTTTCTGTAATTTGCAAATTTTTTTTATTAGATTTCATTTCATTAGATGACCACCGCACGTTACATAGTGTTCGTTCTTCATGGTTCTCTACTGCAAATTGACTGGATGCTGCTGGACTGGTTTTAAACGAAGCAGAACTGGGTTATTAAGTGTCGGTATGTGAATGCTAAATGGTAGATTAACTGACCGTATTTACATGGGGCTTTGCTAATCTTTCAACTACTCAGAGCGCTTTTATAACAGGAGTCAGCATGCACACACACATTCACACACTAATAAAAAGGTGGCTTCTCTACACAGTGCCAATCTGCTCATCAGACACTCGTACACAGACGTTCACACACCAAATGAACAGCCATCAGGAGAAATTTGGGGTTCAGAATCTTGCCCCTAGGACATTTCGATACACAGACAGCTGGAGCCGGGGATCGAACCACCAATCTTCTGATGGGTAGACGACCCGCTCTACAGTAATACAGAATTAATGTTAGAAAATGAAGGGAAATGAATCAGTTCATGGTGCCACATAAAGTCACAAGTCTAAGTCAACTTCAAGTCTTTTTCTGATAATTTCAAGTCAAATCTGAAATCATCAAATTTGTGCTTCGTGCCTTGTGTCACCTTGCCATGTACAGCCTGTGCACATGTGAGAGTCAAGTGGAGAATGAGACTGTGAGAAAATAAGGAGATGGAGATAGCATTACTCAGCCCAAACAGCATGATCTTCCGCAAAGCAAACAGACTGAGCAGAAGCCTGAGACTCGCTGCAGTGATGACTGTTAAAGTCCACTGTGAATATACAGAGGCTGGTGAGTCACTGAGCTCTGGGGAAACAGTATCAGATTCAGTAAACCTCCGCACCAGACAGCCTCACGTGTCTCTGAACAAGTGTTTATGTCATTCCTAAGTCTGGATGGCAGGTCTGGATGTCTCCAAACTGTGAAAACCAATATGAGGTATTCTGGCCAAGTGTTTACATTTACTGGGTGCTGCCAAAACAGTGCCTTATCATAATTGTGTGTGCATGACAGTGTGTTTGTGACTGCTTACTGAGGCTGGAGCTGGCAGGGAAACATGTGCCTGAAAGTTTGCTTTGACAAAATCTGAGATAGGGGCAAAAATGCCAACAGAAGAGGAGGATGGGGCGGGTTTAATTTGAGGCAGGGTAGGCAGTGGCAGTTTTACAGGCCATTATGACTCAGACTGATTTAGCTCAGTGCTTTGTGTTATACATCACAGGTGTTGGAGGTTCAACAGCACTCACTCAATATGTCTGACATCATTACATACGTAAGTCCAGTGCAGAGACGAGGAAGCGATGAGTAATGTTTACTTTGGAGATTACCGGCCTCAGCCAGCAAGAGAAATCCCGACATTTACACAAACACTCTAATGTAAACCAGGGGTGAGTGTATAGCTGTTGCATAATAAGAACCATAGCAAGAGAAGCAGCATGGTGACTGACGCAAACACAGCCCGTTATTGGAAAAGTTGCAACTTAAAGCTTTGACCTAAATATATATGATGATTACTCCTCTAACTGACGAAACAGACTCACCACAGGGTCTAGTTTCTTTGGTGGCTGTTCTGGAACTTTTAATCATATCACACAATCTCCCTCATAAGAGAGACTTTGTCCATCCTTTCCATTTTTTTATTTCCTGTCCATTCTGGCACAAAAGTTGAGTATAGACATTTTCAAAAGACTGACCATGGGAACCAGATGACAAGCTTTTGATCTTTCACTTCGATCTTGAACATCCTCATGAAGTGAGTTTAAAAAATCACACTTGGAAAAAAACCATATCTGCTGAGGAAGATCGTGTTATACAATTAGAATTTCCTGAAACAGCTGATAAATAACCTTGAGATGAAACTGATTCACCACCTACTGTCCTGTAACTGCTTCGGCACCATTGCTTGTATTTTCTGCAGTGGCAGCTTAACCTGTTGCTTATAAAATGTTTTCTGGATTGCATCAAGGTGGCACCTTTAACTCCATCTCTCTAACCCTTTCAGAACCAGTCAATACAGCACCATGTCTGGGCTAAACAGAACTGCATTCCTGACCTTATGGTTCTCATGAAACTTTCTGTTACAGACTCGAGGCCTCTTAACTATGTTTTGTACAAAGATAAACAGTGGATTGAAAAGGCAACTGGATTCATACATGGCTATTTTCTCTGCAGTCTGCTGGATGAAGTTTTTCAGTTTGCTCTTAAGACTAATGTGTCTACATGACTCACTGCTTCAGTGCTTGTTGCCAAAATGGGTAAATTCTTTCCTCATGTTTCATAGTCAGCCTCCAAACACTGCTAATCTTCTCAAGTATTTCCTAAATTGTTAAAATTAAGTGAAACAATTACAATTTTTCTGTAAATATCTGCCTGCTGCATACATTTTGTGCACAGGTTTCATGAGCACTACTGCAGAACTGACTTTAACCACATGAGGGCAGAAACATTCCTATCACTGGAGTTTTCCGGATTGACTGAACATTTGCAACAGCGGGAGGTGTTTCACCGCCTCTTTCCTACCATGTTAAGAAAAACTGAAGATCACACAAACATCTGGTCAATGTCATCCACAGACTTTTCTTTAAACGACATCACATTCCCAGGACATTCCTGCCATAACCTCTGCCACTATTGACGCATCCCACAATCCCTCAGGAGATTCCTGGAGAGGCTGAGGACTGACGTGTGGGAGGGTTTGTCATTTCACATCCCCTCTTATCTTCAAATACAAATAACAGAAGAAAAATATCACTAATAAAACTCTGATATTCAGATAAACGTGAAAAATGGCCATCAGACAGACATTATGAGATTTATTAGTGTATGAATTGGATGAAATGAATACTTATCTAAAATACAATTAAACAACCTAAAATCCCAAAAAGTTACAATCATAACCAGTAGCCACTTTGCTCACATGACCTAAAGCACAGCTATGAAGCTGACATCCTCAGTCTGGGTCATGTGCGAAGGTTCTGGCTGCTCTTATCAGGAACGAAAGTGCTGCGGAAGACTGTTGTTTCTGTTACTGTTTGCAAAAAACAAAACACAAGGTTTCCTTGCCCACTAATGTGAAAATCTATGTCGCTAGGGACTTTCGACTGTTGCATTCCCTTTCAGTTTATTTCCTTGGCTGTAAGAGAAGCCTTCCTTCCACATTGATATGGATTCAGAGTTTTGTTGAGCTTACATGCTTTTCTTACACAGCCATGTAAATTACATAGGATAGTGGAGTTAATATGCAAAATGTACAGTAGTACATTATACTTTTTCTCTTGCACCTCTGCTGCCTGGATTACTTTCATGGGTTCAATTCCACAAAAACTTTCAAACTCTCAGATTTTCACACTGTCACTTTACCTCTGACTCAGTTGTCTTGCCCTCAAACCACCACATTGCTTCTCCTCCTTGTGTACTCCAACACCAGCTTCCCCATGATAGGAAAGATGGACAAGTTAGCCATATTGATGCATCATTAAGGTTTGTTTTTCTTTGTTTTGGGCATTTGGATGTTTGGGTTGATTTGAGGATGGCTGATTTAATTGCTCTGAATGACACCCGAAGAGATCCTGTGTTTGTGTACCATTGCTAAATACTGTGCAATGTTGTCAAACTGAATATACCCCTGAACTTTCACATAAACATCTGTTGTGCTTTTTTGGTTTGTTTTTTGAGGACTAGGTGAGTCCCACTGACAACAAGAGGAGTTTTATAGCACACTGTTTTCTTTCAGAGTGTTTCAGTGAGTTTTACAGGATCCTGTCTCACACAGTGGCTTAGTTGGTCTAATGTATTTAACTAGGGTACATCACGTTCTTATGGCCTTAAACCACAGATCATGGCTTCCAATGGAGACAATCAGGATAGTTTTACTCCATAAATGTCAGAAGAATCTCACTTAGCAACAGGGATCAATTTATCCCACCTTTTTAAAATTGTCCTTTGGGGATAAATAAAGTTTTTTGAATTGAACTGAATTGAATTAAGCAACACTTAACAGGACAGTTATAGACAAACACAATCTAGAAAATACACACCTACTGTACATTAGATGTACTGCTACTACTACTCAGCTGACTCTGAAAAAACTTGTAAAAACTATGATATCAGTTTCTCCACTGTTGACTAATGCCTTTCTGTGGTTTCAGTCGTTTATTTGTGGTTTTTCTTTATAGCCAGTAAGATCACAGGTGCTACAGACCACAACTATGCGGTTCCCTCAGCTCCACACACTGCAGCAGGAAAGAGACTGAGATAGACAGAAAAAAAACTTTAAAATAATAAAAGATGAGTGGAGGAGGAGTGTCTCAGGCTGTGCTGGGTTGAACTTTGCTGCTCTGACGTTCTGGCCTTCTCTGGCACGGAGAGGCTTGGGTGAGAGAATAGAAGCGGAGTAGGGGAATTTTCTGTCTGACTGCCATACTTGGAAGACAAGGCTCCTGGTGCAACTCGCTCTGTAAACGGCATGCATGTCTGTGTGAGGGTGAGCTGCACGTGCACAGCCTGGAATGGTACAATGTGAAACAGCATTTTTAAATGTCAAGATAAAAATCGAGTTAGGCCAAACTCTTTTTCATCTTAACTGCTCCTGTAGGTGGATTCTCTGAGCATATTTCATATTCTCGTATTTTCAGTGCATAGAAGAAATGTCGTAAAGCACCATTTAATATCCAAGTAATGTGGAGTCCAATGAAGGGGAGTTGCTGAAGAAACTTCACCATTTATCAAACCTTAATGGACTAGAGAAGCCAACTGTAGTGGCTTTTTGTTACATTAATTTAATAAGAATAGAAATTTCAATAGAAATGTATTTCACATTCCTCGAATTAACCTTTCATTTATGATAGTCAAAGGGGCATTTGTTGAAGCAATAGTGTAATATTTTGGAAAATACACTTTATATGCTTTTTTGCCAAGAGTTAGATGAGAAGATTTATACCACTGTCATATTTTGAGGCTAAATATGATGTTGGAGCAAGGAAATGGTTAACTAAGCTTAGCAAAAAGATACAACAGGACTGACTCTCCTAAGTTAGAAAGAACAACCTACTAACATTTCTTAAGCACAATAATTAACCTATCTTATTTTAATTTAAAAGAAAATACAACATTAAAGTATTCCTGTCTTTTTCCATCTTTGCTCTGAGCTAAGCTAGCTGGCTGCTAGCGTTAGCTAGAGTGTAGGAACATCTAAATCTCAGGAAAAGAGAAACTAAGCATATTTTTAATATTTTTAATCAGACTAAACTAGATTACTCTTACCACAATCCCCTTTGACTACTTAAAATGTCTAAAAAGATTTGATCTTATCACAGTTAGAACTGCAAATAAAGCACACACAGTGTTACACTGAGATAGAAGCAAAAAATGCCAACAGAAGAGGAGAATGGGCCAAGTCAACAGTCCTATACCATAAGACATATTATATGAATATGCTGCAATAAAACAGGGCTATGTTTTCTGTTTCCTTTTTTTTAGGGAGTCCGTTTAGGTATACTTGCTGAGACCAGCTTGATGTAAAACATGTCCTGCTCTGGCTAAAGGCAGCAGGTTTTCATCTAAACTGCAGAAATAATTCAGGGCTTCTGTAACCAAAAGCAGATGCATTTGCAGAGAGCTGTTCACACACACGCACACACAAATGTATTTTATGCAAAATGACATTTGTACAAAATTGCTTGGATATAACAAATGTAAACACGAAAGGAAATTACTACCATAAAACTTAAGCAAACTATTTGAAGTCTGACACACAGCTACCTTACCTCGACCAAAGCTGCACATGCATTTTACTCTTATTACCTTTTCAGTTTGACCTTTGTTTTTCTTTTTGTAAAGTACAAATAAATCAAATGAAACAAAATCTAACAAAAAAAAGTTTACTTGTGCACACATATACACACAAAAGTTAATGAACAAGGTTGAAAAAACACATCAGTCAGTCGCCTGTCTGCTCATGCACGACCAAGCGTGACCAGGTTAATGTTGCCTGTCATCAAATCTGGGGCCAGGAGAGCGGAACAGCTGTAGTGGCAGGGTCTCAAAGTTAAGAAAACGGCATCAAGTGTATCACTCACTATTAACGTCAAGTCTTCTATAACTCACTGAAGCCAAACATGACCAATTGTGGACAGAACTGCAAACAAAGCTTATCCTCCGGGAGTGCAGAAGATGTTGAACATGTCAGCTGACCTGCAAAATGAAGCAGTAACACTGTGCAGACCTCTGCGGCACAAACAGCACCAGCCATGTCAACAGTCAACCCAAGAATTCTCACGTGCAAAATTAACTCAGCAAATGGGAAAATTGTTTTAGACAATTTCTCAGGCTTTGCTGGCCGGCACAATGTTGTATGTGTGTGTCTGTGTGCTTATATTGTATGTGTGTATGGTAATATGAAAACCTTGGAATTGGCTGTTCTTCAAGCGCTAGTGGGAAAAACCTACTGGTGCATGTGACTCCAGAATACCATTCTCTGCTAAAATAATGGACACTTTGAGAAAATAAGAAGTGTAAAAATCCTGATAGTGGTGCAAGGATTGAAACCAAAACCAAAGAGCCCCAAAAAAGGTCCACTGGTTTGATAAAACAATATAATTTTAATTAGTTACAAAGCTCTAGTTTCCATGTCTGACATCAAACACAATTAGCTACCTTTTACTTAAGTGCAT
>JAQLOL010000005.1:9793183-9835405 GCA_029783665.1 Naso thynnoides | reverse complement strand
GTGGAAATGTCTTCAGATTTTGTCTTACAAGAAGAGTTTTTTGTTCTGTTTGGTTTTGTCTGGGGGTTAGGGTTGTTAGCAGAGAAATGAGAGCATCCACCTGCTCATGCGCCACAAACCTGTCCCACTGTGTCACGACCCCACCCCCCGACCTTAGTTGACGTTTTTGCCTCGTACATGTTCAGTGTTTCTTTAGCCCTTTGAGAAAATTAGTTAGAAGATGGTTAAATGGATTAAAGTGAAATGAAAATGATGTCATGCTGGATAAACTGAGAATAATACCCTAAAAGCTAAGACTAAAATCAAATGCAAAGCTGTCAGTCTTGTTTTCTAAAAAGTTAAGAGGAAAAGAGATTTATTTTTTTTTGTAAACTGGAGCTTTTCCAACAACTTCAGCCTTTTTCCAACAGAAAAAATGCTGAAGTCGTATCCTAAATCACTGTTACATTTGACCATATTTGAAACAAAAAGTGACTGACAGTAATGATGCATTTAACTATCAGACTAAACATTCAGATAAGCGACACAATTTATCCAGAGGCCATGAGTAAATGTTTTTATTTGCTTTCTGCCAAAACCAAATCGCTTAATCTGCAGGGATCTTTTCCTTTTAACCAAACCAAAAGCAGCCTGACTACCCTGCTGATCCAACGTCAGATCAGGAACACTCAGTTCTGCAGTGTGACATAAACAGCCATTTACTTGAGCCGCCTCAGATCTTATGTTCCATCTATTTGGGTGGATTTTTACAAAAACAAACTGTCTTTTTCTTTCAGATACGCTGGCTCATTTCTTGTGCCGCCTGAGACACCTGTAAAATTCAGGGAACAGGTTTTGTTTTTAACATTTCTTTTTGTGCATGAGAGGTCTGTTAAAGTTGGGGTAGGCGGTGTATGTTTGGTGTCATCACCCTAAAATTTCATAACAACCTTTCAGCATATTGGATTCAGGCGGTCTATAAAAAAACTGCACTTCTGCTCCATTCATGGCTTTGTAGTCAGATCATCGTAGGGTATTTTCATCAATCACGGTAATGTCAGAGAGCACGTGTTCTTATTGGCTGCTCTACGCTGTGCTTCTTTGTGACAGGGGATGTCAGTATGAACTGATTGGCTGTTGAAACAAATGACGTGCCTTACGCTCTAAAATCTATCTCTGCCGACATCAGTGTCTGCAGGCGACACCGTCTGCTGATTTGAGTTGAGTGGAGACGGACCAATTCACACCACTGCAACTGTTTCATCTTGTCGTGAATCTTTGGTGCAAACTGGACTTAAAAGAGAGAGGGACAACAAATGAAAAATAAAACATGAACTGGAGGGTGCAGCGAAGTTGCTTCTCAAGGAGTCTCATGCTACAGGTAGCTTGATTTTCCAAATGTTGCCTACCCCAGCTTTAATGGCTTAAAAAGTTAACAAGTCATGCAGATAAGTCTGTCATATTGATAGATGGAGAAGACCAAAACTCAATTACACTGAAGTTTATGTGAGAAAAAATCCATTTCTACGGGTATATCTATATTAGAGGAACAAAGAGGACAGTTTAATGAGAAAAAAAGAAATAATGCAAGGCAAATGTTGCTGTTGGTACTATTTATTGTATGTCTACACACAGCACACAAACTCACCTTTGCTGAACATCTATGTGTAAGATGCTCAGGACTTCAAAAGATCTTTTAGAATTTTGGGTGACGTACAAGTATTTTCAACTAAAACAAGAAAAGAACTTTTTAAGCTTTGTACAACATAAATAACTACCTCTGCTAAGCAGGTCTGACATGTGAGACTCTAGAGTGTTTCATTTAACATTACTTTATGTTGTCAGATAATCAAGCATGGAATACGGCTGATGATTACTGTAAAAATAAAAGGGGAGAAAATCAGTTGACTCTCTGCGACACTGAATGCAATTGAATTGCATTATCTTTATTAACCCCAACACACACACACACACTCACAGGAACAGTACATGAAATAAAATCCAGACAATAAATAAATATAGTATTCCTACAATAATAAGAACTTTAAAAAAATATTTATCTCCATCTTATTGATTCATTACAATAAATCAATAAGATACAGTGACTTGGACACACTTTAAACTAAGCACAGTGTATTACCTAAAGTCCCCAATAAATCTGTTCTGCAAACTCAGGCCTGGTTCTTGAACCCATTTCATTCAATGATGTTAAAACCTTGACGCTATCTGTGAAAAAGCCAATTTTTCCACCAGTTTTTGCAGAACTGTTGTAACGAAAAATGTGCCGTCAATGGAGGGCGTTGTTCAGTGCACAATAACCTATAGAATTTGACGCACCCACTTTGGTTCCCTCTTCGGTTGAGGAGCACCTGCTGTTTTTGACCCAAGCCGCAAACGATCTTTTCCGGTTTCAAATCATGTTTTAGGTCAAAATGCTCTGCATAGTTTAAAATGAGGTCTGCAAACATGGAAAGGAGCTGATCCATGTTTGTGAAAAGGGGCACGTGAGGGAACAAATTTTTGTTCTAAATTAAAGACTAATGTTTGAACAAACACTCGCCATCTCAAGATTACTGAATCTAGCATTTTTACTGGTTCTCTCTGTGAACCTTTCACGCTAGAATCCATTTGCAAACACACCCAGATCCCAAACTGCACTCTCCAGTGAGAAATAAGTGTACCTACAGGCTTTAATGTTGTCTATGTTGTCTTTAAGGGTCATAATAAAGTGATCAGGCATTTGTATTCTATGGAACCATTGACTAAACACTATCCCTTGGTCTTGCACCTTTCCTTCGTATCTAAAGACAGACACTCAGATGGAAGCTTCTCAGGGCAAAAACTGACAGACAGAACAGCTGAACAAAGAGACACCCGAATTTTCACACTTCAATTCATGTGAACCAACAGAAAGTCATAAATCTAATGAAACCAGCCTCACTGTCTTTATTTTCCTCCATCAGTCGGACACTTTGGCAGCAGCGGGTGAAAAACAGGTTAAGGACCAGAGAGTGAGACTAACAGATTTGCTACAGGGTATCATCTCTGGCTCCGACCCACCACCCTCCCCCCACCTCTTGGGATCACAATCAGCTCCCATCCTCTTTCCCTCCTTGAGCAGCCTTCCCTTCCATCCCTCCATCACTCCTCACCTCCCACATCCATGTCACACAGACATATCCATTACACTGTCTCCATCCAAGCCACAACTGACATTTATGACTCACCAATTTCACAGTCAAATGGCTCAACTGCACTTTTACCATTACAATACACCTCTGGGAAGTAACCGATCTCGAGATAACACAAGTCGATCTCAAGTTCGGTTCATGTGCAGAAAACATCAGCGTGGGACAAAAGAGGTGGTTAATGTGTGGGAAGCTGAGTGCAGCTGGGATTAATTTAAATGAAATGCCTTCTTGCTGATGCCTGGACCACATGGAATTTAAGGGCTTTACAATGTTTAACCACTGTTAAATCCTCTCCTCAGTTGGCACATACAAGGAACACACACAAAGAAACACACACACAAGAAAGTGGAGTATACCTGCCACACTACTTGAGTATCAAGGTCAGGGAGGACTTATCTTTGCCACCCAGCGATGGCTGTGAAAATACGAGGGCGCGAACATGATCACAACTCTTCCAAATGTAGGCATTTTTACAACACGAGGGGACAGGGGTCAGGCAGGTTGCTCCTTCCCAGGGTGCATTGCTTGGTTGGTGGCCCATGACACTACCAGGGTCAGCTGTTGTCTCTGTGGGGGATGATGGGAGGAGGCTGGTCTACAGGGTCAGGCCTAAACCAAAACTACAAGCAGTCTTGTCGGCACTTTGGGCATGACCCACAGCTCAAGTTTTGATAATGATAAGCTGTCAGCAGACGATACACACACATTCTTCTGGTTGTACGGGGATTAACGGCTCCCGCTGCTGCTTCCTCCATGATTGAGCTGTCGTCATCCTCCCTGGGGTTCCCTCTGTCCTGGAAAAGCATGACAAAACTGCAAGGAGGAACCAGGCAGCACCAAGAAGTTCATCTTTCCCACCAGCTACTGCCTTTCCCGATCACTTCATCCAACATCCCACACACAAACACTCACTGCAGGAATCTGCTAATCT
Organism: Naso thynnoides; assembly: GCA_029783665.1. Classification (NCBI taxonomy): domain Eukaryota; kingdom Metazoa; phylum Chordata; class Actinopteri; order Acanthuriformes; family Acanthuridae; genus Naso; species Naso thynnoides. Next base: position 9,831,304 of record JAQLOL010000005.1, on the reverse strand, counting down.
GCCCTCTCCTCCTTTTTCCTCCTCCTTATTTTCTAGGAATTACCAATGACTCATTCAGAGAAGATTCAATGACCGCCAAGAGAGACAAACTCTATTTTGTTGATATTATTCAAACAGCAGATAAATTCACTCAAGATCAGATGGCAAAAAAATAAACTAAAATAATGAAACAAAATAGGGAGCAAAGGTCTTGGCAAATGTAAATAACAGCTTATTACTTCATCCCTAAATGATGAAGGGCAAAGGCAAGGCAATCTTACTTTGCGTCTTTATTATTGTGTTTTTTAAGTCAGCTTGACCCTATTCAAGGCTCAAGGTTATCACAAAACCTGAGTTGTTTATACTGTATATTCACTCCTGGCCTCATTTTATCCTCAATGATGGGAAAGGACTCAACATCACATCTCCGTGTATGTTGAGATAAAGGAGAGATTAGAGCACAGAAGCACCTGTGGACTCCAATGTGCTGCAGTCTGCGCAGTGCATCTGCATCATTGCTCTGTAACTGATTGGAAAAGCCTATTTATGTTCACTGTACAGCCTTAGATGAGAGAATCCCAAACTTCCTGTCGAGGACCTCCCATGGGTGGATGGGAAAGTGTGTAAGTACAAACTACAAATCCAGAATGTTGAATTACTCTGATTTCCCTGGTGTCATCTGATCAGTGACAAGATGTTCAGCCAGATAATCATCTCCCCACCGCCCAATCCTTCCTCTGTCCAGATGTCTTATGTCTGTCTCGTGTTTGTGCTTCTAAATCCAGACATAAAGAGGATAAAAGTGCTGCTTTGTTACACTTTTGTCTCATGCAGCTCCCTGAAGCAAAGCTCAGTTTGAATAGGGATATACGTGCTGTTGTTAAAAATAAAGTGGATGGATGTTTGAATCTTTTCTGAAATTTAGGGGTGATCGATGAGGTCAAGTTCTAAGGAGGAGGGAGATGAGTTACACAGCTCTTCTTTAATGCATGTATAGTTACACTTTTTGAGTGATATTGTAGAGAGTTTAAAGTTAATACCTATTGTGGTATTTCTGAACGGGGAGCTGAAAATTGCAAGTTAACACTTTTGGAGAAAATGGACAACATCGGCTCTCATGCAGTCATCCGGGAATGCAGATTCTAACTTGTCCAACAACTGCCCTATTCACCTAATTTGACACCTTCGGTCTCTATCAGAGGATGAAGAGGGAGCTTAGTGGATGATGTCATTGCTGCTTTGGACCTGTTTCTGGAAGACCATGACACTGACTTTTACAAGGAAGGGATCAGTAGGCTCTAGGACTACTGGTAGGTGAGTACTGAGTGGATAAATAAGTGCACTAGGTTCCTAAAAGTGGTTCCTTCTACTGTAGGCCACAAACTTATCAGTCACCCCTTGTATTTCTTTTGGCACTTCATGACAACGGCTCACAGCTACATTCCATCACAGCTGGAAATATATCTTTAAAAACACCGGAAGATGGAGAAACTCCCCAAAAACGATAACACCAAGTTCTCATCACACATCGCTCCATTGTGCAATAAACACTAACAGATTACCAGCTTGTCCTCATCTCAACGCTCAACACAGTTCCCCAGTGTTCCCTCCCCCTCACCTGGATCGCTGCTACTCTTGTGTGAGATGTTTTTGCTGCAAACGCCACCCACACTTCAAAGTATCTGACAAGCCTTTCAACAGAAGGTGACCACTAGAGTTGTGTATATTTCTATTCTCAGAGGAGACATGAGGCAGCAGTTTTTCTCCTCCACTGCTGTTCCCGTCTGATCTCATACATGGCTTATCTATTTTTGAGTAGGGAAACTGGATCTGGAAAAGTATCCAAAAATGGCCAGTTCCTTCACCTTGTGGCATAGCACCAACTCCAGCTATGAAATACTCATTCTTAAAACATCTGTCCCAATAAAGGTTTATTGAACAAAAGCTTAACTTGACTTGACAGCGTCTCAGATTACATTTTTTGTGCCAGTCCTCAGCTTCATAATACAATCACACCTGGCCCTTATGTTACCTTACACTAAAAATATCCCACACAATGAGGCAGACAGAAACAGCACTTAATTCTCCCTGTGGAGAAGTCCAGTTAAACTGAATTTAGTTACAGTGTAAGTGAACATTTTACAAAAGGTTTAGGGTAAAATTTCTCAGATTTCTTAACACATTTAATGTCGAGAGTAGAGTTAGACTCCATCAGTATTACTAACTATAATATTAGGGTCGGCCTTTAGTGGTTTTCTCAGATGGTGACTAATGTCCTATGGAATTGTGCAACTTTGCATCATGGATTCTAAATCACCCAAAGCAACTCAGGCCAACAGTGACAATGGATAAACTCATAACTGAAAAAGAAACGTAGTATGACCTATTAAAATTCCATCAACAAATATCAGTGTTTAAAGTTACTGTGAATCGATATTCTTAAACTGATTACTGATAACTAAAACTAATCTTGTTGAGCCATAACGACTTGATTTTGAGGTCATGATACATCCTGTGTTAATTCATGCATAAATAATCATGAGCCATGCATTGGTTACGCATCACTTAAGTATATGTACCCTTAGTATGAACTACTTCACTAACAGCTATACGTCCTCTGGCTGAGACGACACACTTCTAGAGCATAACAAGTTTGTCTCCATTCTAAAGAGAAACATTCATAAAAACGTTTATTGGATTAACCAAACATGCCAATGATTAAATGCATCTGTCTACCTCATTACCTCGCTGTACCTCTAGCCTATGTCACAAACACACACACACACACGCATACACACACACACACACACACACACACACACACACACTTTTGCTACTGTAGGGACTCTGCCCCACCCTCTCCCAGCCTCTCCCTCTCTCTCTTCTCCAGCAGAGGCGGAGGAGGCTGGACTGTGAGCAAACTCGGTGCTCAGTATGAAGAACTGCTTAATAGAGCCAGACAGACCAAACAGACTACATGTGTGTGACACAGAAACAGCAAAACACAACAAAGCAAAGAACATAAAAAAATCTGTAGAAAAACATAACAGAAAATGAAATAAAAACATTGGCGTCTCAGTTAAATTGAAACTTTTAGATGTGTCTATTAAACGACCAACGCACTTTGGATGTATATAGTTATAAATGCGTTTAAACAGACTGAATTAATCACATATAAAAGGCTAGTTGCATGCACATTAGAGGCTGGCATGCGTGCATTCACTGAAGAAACTCAGTTATTCTCAGCTGCACTGTTTGAAAGTTACATGAACTCATTCAGAAAAAATAAACTTGATATTTTTTGCACAGGTATAATTTTAAGTCTCCCACAATGTTAAAAACGCTTGACCCGCTTACCTCAGCCCCCGTCAGGTCTACTCTTGAGTAAAGAACCGCCAGCAGTAACAGTGTGCCGGACGGTAACAGCATCGTGGCGGTGCGCAGTGGAAACTGTGTGCGCAACAGTGCAGAGTGCCCGCAGACGTCCACCTGTTGACCGCTTCTTGTCCTCTATCTTCGTTTAATTCGCGGCTTATCGGCGGAGCACGGGCAGCACGTTTGGCCGCATCTTTGTCCGAGACGATATGAGCCTCTGATCAATGCAACTTGGTCTTGTTTGTGCCGCACCACACCCCCTCCCAAAACGACCACCCTCGCCCATGCAAACGGGCTCAACCCTGCTGTCCCAAACACTTTGCCTTTTCTCGGTAAGGAGAGGGACTACTCGGCACACTTTAGCGTTTTTGTGAGAATATTCGAGGAGATTCTGGTGCCGCAGGTGCCTGCTGTGAAACTTTTCGGCGCGGGAACCTGCGCATCTCTCCCCTCGTGACAACGTTTTCCTTCATCACAGAATCGCGAGCCTGGAGTGACTGTAAGTAGCCTAATTTATTTTATGAAAATGATGAGAAGTTAATGACATATAGGCCTACAAGGGAATATTCAATTCAGTCTATCATTTAAACTGCTGTGTGAGAGGGTTCCCTGCGGAGCACCTTGTGACGTAAACTACTTCTTCGGCAAAAACAACAAAGTTCTGCATGTCCTCAACACTAATGAGGCAGGTAAAACGTATGGACTCGTGAACAGACTGATCATTAACATTGGTGGTGTTGGTGAACCGCAGGTCAGGCAGTCATGCTGTAAAAGCGTCTCTACAAGCGAAACTGCTGAGTGGAAGTGAAGTTTGCGGCGCGCGTGAGTGGGACCATGCACGGACAACACAACACAGGACTGAAGAGTCTGAGGTTGGCAGAATATGTGCGCATTTCACTGGGAGACATAAGCATGGGATGAATTAACTGATTGAATATCATTATTAACGCTGTCATGTTCTTTGTTGACAGGCTGCTGCTTCTGTGCGTCTGCATTGCCATCCTCACCTCAGGAGTGCACTCGGTAAGTTTGATCTCCCGCCTGTTACTAATATCTGCGTGTAAGCTTTTGCTAGAAAAGTGCAGCCTGTTACCAATTAAGGTGTGAAGTTGGAGCTGATAGTGTCCCCAGGCTTGGTTTGTCTTTCCTGCATTTGCTCTGCGGACACATGCAGACTGTGGGAGTGTCTGGTTTGGGGAGCTCCGCCAGTGGGAGGGTTCTTGGCCCAGCATGCTGGTGAACTGCATCAAATCTCCAATCGACTACTTGTGAAACAAGTCATGTTGCAATTTGACTGATTGGACTGGTTGAAATGAGGACATTCACACTGTTTTGATTATGCAAAGTAAATAAACAAAAGGGGTTTCAGGGCTGCACTATGTTGTGCTTTGCATGACCTCTGACCCTGCAGGGATTTATGGGTGGGATGATGACCTCTGCAGGCATGATCATAATTTGTTTAGCTTTATGCTTTTGTCACAGTGTGCTTTATGTTACTGAATTACTCCTTCATCAGAAAGTCACACTCTTTCATGTTTGTATGTTAGTCTCACAGATCCTATTAAAGAAGAACTCCACTACTTTTCATGTAGTTGTCCAATCAATGTTGATGGTAATTGTAGTCAGTTGAAGCAATAAATTCCTCAGTTTGTGCTTTATTGACAGAGAAAACCTAGTTTTCTGAGTTTTTCTCGCTCACACGGCCATTCTTGCAGTGCCTACATGTACCAGGATGCATTGCACGCAAGCTCTGGCTTGCAAATGTGGATCAGTGTACAAAATGCTGTAATAGCGCAAGCAAGACTGGCACAGCTAACATTTTTGTACAAGCTGTAAAATATTTGGCATAGATATTGTTATATTCTGACCCACCATGCATTGTTTAAAGAGGCAGTTAAGACATTTTTCGCTTGAAATAACATCATTTTATTACCGAACAGATGTAAGGAGCCGTTAGCCGGAGCTAATTTTTACACCGGTAGCTTTGGTCTGTGTAACCTCGGCGGGGATAAAGCTGTGAAAATTATCACATGAATGTTGTTATATTGTTTTGTGATTGAGATTTGGACCCTCCGTGCATCGTGAAAAGACAGTTACAACATTTTTCTCTTGAAATGACATCACATAATCACCGAGTAGACGCAAGAAGCGGTTTGCCAGTGCTGACTGTTACACCAGCAGCTTCAGCCTGTGTAACCGTGGATAAAGCTGTTACATTATCACATAAATGTTGTCACATTGTGTCGTGATTGAGATTCTGACCCACCATGCATCGCGGAAAGAGACAATTAGACATTTTTTGCTTGAAATAACATCATATTATCACCAAGTGACATTAGATGAGGTAAAACCGAAGGCCTGGAGCTAACTGCTAACAGCTCGGCTACAGCCTGTCACAGCCAGAGACTGTGATTCAAGCCACAACCTTAGCTACATAGCTAGTCTACAGATAGATAAATGGTGCTGAAGATGTTATTTTTCTACAAGCTGCTAAGTAATCACATAAATGTTGTTATATTGTGTTTTGATATTTTCTATTTTCGTCAGCTTTAGTGCTTTTGTCCTTTGTGTTTTTAAATGTGTTGTGTTGTACTGAGGCTGCTGAGAGCACCAGGTCCACACCGCACTGATCATTAGAAAGACCCCTACTTAAGGCTCCAATTATTCCCTATGTGTAGTAATTTATCCCTCACATGGGAACATTCCTTTTATTTAATATTGCGTAGTTTTCAATAACGTAGGGGTTTCGGTCCACCAGAGCCTGAAATTCCTCTCAAAACAAACATGTTGCTCACTTGCCTGAAGTGCGAGGTTGTAGTTCAGAGCTGGGAGGCCCAAACCTCCAGAAATGATATCAAACGCATCATTTGACGTAATTTGAGGAGATTTTTGCCTCAGAAGATAGCAGGAAAGCTAGGCCCATGGAAGATTGGAGGAAGATAAACAACATATACTGCCAATTTTGGAACAACACAAAGCTGGTTACTGATTTTCAAAGTAACCCTTTAAGAACCCAACTTACGTTATAACAAGACAGTTTATACATCTGCATCATATCACTAAAATTAATTTAAACTGCATGTTCACTGTAATGACAAATAAAAAGACTGAAAACACAAAAACCAGAGTAAAATGTTGGACTGTTGTCTTCTTAATGTAGCTTATAAGTTTGAGAAGAGTTATGGTCCCCTTTTTGCTCCACAGAGATCTGAAAATGTATTCTGTTGCTATTTTCGTGTCTTCATTAGATCCTTCAGTGGACGTTTTAAGTCACGCTTCATGTACTTCATGACTTATTCTTTAAGTCTGTTTCTATTTCACAATTTGCTTTTCATAGATACACCATCTTCTGCACCTCAGCCAAACATTAAAATCCTCCTGCAGTGTTTTGACTTTCAGGGTGTCTCAACAGTTGGATGAAATCTCACACAAGTGTTTGTTTGCTTCATGTGTTTGTTGACATCACAGCTTGCTTTGGAAAAACCCTCCCGTTCATGTAAATTAATTTATTGTTTTTTTCACACACACAAACACCCTTGCTTGGAATTTACTCTTACAAATGATAATAAAATTTTAAGTGAAAGACAGATTACAGATGTTTCATTAGTGACTGGGCCAAAGTAATAGCTCATAAAAACAAACCTTCGTGAATTACTTTCTATTCTCTCTCCAGACCTACTGAATTGGCTTGGCTTATTTAGTTTTTCCTTTCATCAAGCTCACAAATATGGGCTTAATGAGAGAAAAGAAGAGCGTGCACTTGATGTTTAGTTTATGTACACCGTGTTTGTGAGCATGCAGCATGTGAATTTGTTTTGCTTCTCTGTTTGTTCAAGTTTGTGCTGGATGTCAGATGGTCAGCGGTCCTGTCAGACATTTAGTATCATACTAATGGCTCTCAGATGAAAAGTTTTTTTCTTGGGTGCAATGAAAAGGCCCGTTGTCTCTTGGTTTTATCAGATTAGGTCCAGCCTTGATTAAAAGCGTGTGACACAGCTCAGCTCCTCTGTGTATTGTTCAGGTTGGCTTCCAGGCAGCGATGCTGGAAGACAGCGGTCTAATTTTAGTTTGCTAGTATCCATGTGCTCTGAGCAGGCAAGTTAACGGTCAAATAAAGCAACAGCTCACACTGATTATACAAGTAGCTTGAGTTTAAACAAACTAGCTTCAGGTTCTGGCTGTGACGTACAGCCAGCATCTGACTCTGAGGTAAAAAGTCTGCATGTGTGCACGTTAAAAAAGCTGCTGAAAGGAGCCAGTTTCAGCAGTTGTGAGCTGTAGGTAATGAGGCGGCTGAAGAGTTGATGTGAAAAGGGTAAAGGAAGCTGTACCTAATCAAACATCACAATCTGAATTTTCCCATCTGACACAGTTTCAACTGTTTTTCAGAAAAATATGTTTCTGGTTAATATCAACTCTAAATCTGACCCACAGGGACTGTTTTACTTCTTTAATGCAGACCCCAGCCTCTGTGCTGTACAGCTGTTTCCCACCATCCGCCTCTGCATGACGTTTAACATTTGGAATTCCCCTACTTTATCAAAATATGATTCTCAGGGTATTTTGCATGTGTGATTTTATTTGTTGTTTTCAGAATTCTGTGTTCTCATCCTTTGTAAACAAACACGTTTCCATGGGCTGCGATGTGACTCATTGTGTTGCAAGAATCTCTGTGACTGGGACAGATGAACAGGTTATGGTGGGAAAGTGTTGCATGTCGTCCAGCCATACTGAAATGTGTCTGCTTGTTCCAAACAGCCACACTTAAAGGCAAGATGAAAAGCCAACTTTTATGAGGAGAGGGGATGATAATCATTTAAATATGTGGATATATCAGATAATCTGTCTTGGATGTAATTCATAGTGTTGCATTCAGTTCTAAACATAAAAAGTGACACGAATAGTTGTGTAACGAATGAAAAAAGACAGCTTTAAACTTTCCTACCATGGACTGTACATAAGAAGGAGTTGAATGTCAGATTTTCACTTGCAGAAAATCTGAAAGTGCTTGCCGTTATGTGTTGCAACTTTTTCCCTTTACGATGGTGGGATTTTACCCTGCCATCATACAAGCACAAGCTTGATTATTTCAACTATACCAATATCTTAAAGGTATCACCAAACTGCCTCTGACACGCCTAAATGCTACATCTTTTTGATGTTGTAATTGGTGGAGGGATTCATTCGACAATTTTTGTAACCCTGGCTGCAACTACCAAGTATTATCATTATCAATGATAATGATTGATAATTGCTTGTTATTTTAATTGCTTGTTATTTTAATTGCTTGATAATTGCTTGTTATTTTTACAACTAATTAATCATTTGTTTTGTTTATGACATGTTAGAAAATAGTCAGAAATGCTCATCACAATTACCAAGGGTTTAACTTTTTGCACCTTACCTTTTTGTCCGACTGACAATCAAAACTCCAAACATATTTATTTAACCTTCCTTAATGACAAAAATCAGTCACATTTGACAAACAATAGTCAACAAATATTTGCCATTTTTTGTTTGTTAACTAATCAAGACCGACCATATAAGGTCCCTATTAATTGTGTTTCAAAGCTGTTTATCGTAATAGACTTTTAAACCCACCTTGAAGTACGGCTGTATGTGAAACATATAACCACCTCTGTCTTTAGTGGTTGAAAAACACTCTGAAATGTACTGAGACAGAACTGTTACTGCCAGCCTTGGTCTAACTGCTTTGAGGTGATTGTGCCTTGGGAACGATCTTTGTAGTACCTAATGGGATCTCATTTTCAGATTTCAGACTGCACTCTATCTCTTGGAGATGCCAGACAAAAGTGGGAAATTTTAACTACTGGGGTAATTAGAGCAAAAAGCATGATTCTATGCATGGGTGCAAGAAGACCCCCTCTTCTCCATACACGCAAATGCTGTTTATCAGTGTGCATTTGTGGAGGAAGGAAGGCTCTTGAGGAAGTAATGTTAACAGGATGTTGTCTGTAGGACCCTTTTGATTCTTATGTGTTTGAGAATGTGTTTCAAGATGTGTTTGAGCATGATGGAATGATGGGATGATGCTGGCAGAGGACTTCTGAGTTGTGGGAATTGGGTCCATGAATGTCGAAAGATGTTTTTGGCTGCAGATTGCTACAGTACCTGGAACCCTGCAACAACATCTGCTTTGGCAATTACCCTCCTTTCAGCTAACTGGATGATTGAGATAAATGTTGTTTCTGCATGTGCCTTTCTGGCCAGGCTCACTTTGCAACCACACAGTCAAACTAAATCAAACTGAGTCTATTGTGAATAACCATAAGAGAATAGAATAAAAGATGCAAATGATGGTCATTGTGTTGACATTACTTAAAGGTCCAGTATGTAGGTTTTGGTGGAATCTGACTATATATTCCTCTGCTTAACCTCCACTTCCAAGCATGTGGGAGAACCTAGGGTGGCCAGGAAACTTGCAGAAACACAATATGCCGTCTTTAGAGCCATTTGGTTTGTCCATTCTGGGCTACTGTAGAATCATGGTAGTGCAACATGGCAGACACCATTGATGAGGACCTGCTCCCTCTGTTGAAGTCAAAGTCGTATTCTAAGGTATTGAAAACACAATTCTTATTTTGAGGTGATTACACACTAATGAAAACACACTAATGCCTATCATATTCTATTCAGCCATATTCTAAAAATAGTTTCCCCTAAATCCTGCTCTCTTGACCTTTACGTTAAAATTATACTTTCCATGTCCGCAATGGTTTACTTGGGCTCACTTGATGCAAGTTCGGTCATCAGAGGGTCTAAGCATAGGCTCTATGCAGACATCCATGTTCTGTACATCCAACATGCAGTGACCACACAGATTACGTGCCAGTCCTTCAGATGCCGATTTGCTGTGTACGCAGCCATGCAGTTCACCTGTTCACTAAGTTTAAAAGCATTAGCATGCCTCTAGAAGTGATGCGTGATGGAGTCACCTGATGGAAAACAGACACGTAACGTGACATCTTAAATTAATTGTTTTATAGGGGAGGAAGGCGTGTGTCCGGGGTTTAGGGAAGATGTCTGCTTTTGATAAGGATAGAAAAATAGGCAGCACATCCCCTGCCAAAAAAGTGGCTGTGATATTGAGAGTGCCTGGCTGTAACAATCGAGGGAAGAGCCCATTGTACCGTGCTGCAGGAAGCCTCAGCCTCGGATGAGAAGCCCATGTGTGGGGTTTCCCTGTCACTGTTGTGTGCAGACATGAGTGTGTGTTTGGGTGTGTGTGTGTGTGTGGGTGTGTGTGTGTGGTGTGAGTTTAAGGCAGAGGTGACCTGCGTTTTCCACTTAGGTGTTGCCCTGACCTCAGCAATAGCCATTTCTGACCTTTTATGCATTTGCACTGTGTAACTTCTGTGCAGATGTGCATGTGCATGTGTGCTCCCACGTGAATTACAGCATGTGTGTCTTTTGCTTGTTTAAGTATTGTTAGGTCAGGAATGCCGGAGGGTTTTTGGGGAAACGTGACTTTGTGGCGGTGATTATTTGATTAGTCTCTGTGGTTTTCAGCATTGTGATGGTGAGGAAAAGCCTGGTGAGTTTGGCTGTTTGCCCTCATTGGTGCACAAACTGCCTCCTTAAACAAGCAGTTTACATCTATGAATGCTGTTGAGAGCAGACTATTGTGAGAGGCGATTAAAAGGTCAGTAAATCTGCATCAGATTTGTTTGGAGTTTCTTGTAGGTCACTGAAAGACTTCTTGAATTAGTGGGCCAATTTGCTCCCTCAATAGCAGGATGTGTGCTTAATTTTCTTTGTCGCACGTGCAGAGAGTGTGGGCTGTGTTTATCTGTGGGCTTAGTGAAGCTCGGTTTTATGGGAAACATCCTGCAGTGCAGAATTGTGCAAAGAGAAAACAGATTATCCAGAGAAGCTCTCTAAACAGGAAAAGGAAACGGGGTGGAGTTAAATGTGTCAGAGTTTCTTTACAACACTGCTGGACCCCACATAGTTCCACTGCTGCAGAGAGTTTACTGAGTTGTATATTCAAAATGTAAACGACCTGTTTTATACTTCATGCTAAATTATCATGAAAAAGAAAGAAGGGAATGTGTATGTGACGTATATGGGGGCGATAATAGTCCTTTTTGTTTTATCTAAGTCATTATGAAGATTATTTAACATTTTAGATGTTTCATCAAATAGATGCTTAAACTTATGACTTTCTGTGTTTGACAGTTTGTTTCCTTCAAGTGGTCGCACATTTTATATGCAATCTATTATCAGGGTTGCCAAACTTATTCAGCTAAAACCCAATAAGGTAATTTGGGGTCTTCCCAGAACCTAAACTTACAAAAATACAACATGAATAACACATAACCTCATTGTATTTAACCTGCTGATAAAGAATGCATCAAACCATGACATAAAATGTCATGTACAGTATGAAAATTTTTTCTTTACAAAAGTTTCTCACCACCTCACGATGAACTTGCACTAATAAGTGAGGACAAAGAAGCAGGAGGGTAATGCACTGATTAGCTAGAGTGTGGAGAGCAAACAAGAATGTGAAGTGTATCACAGCTGAAATCTTCTGAATGTACTCATGCAGGTAATCCAATGAAAATAGGTTCTTGACCTATCTTGGATCCAAGTCTAAGTTTTGGGAAACAGTAGTCTATGGTATAAGCTTTAAATAAACTAAAGCCATAGAGAGTATATAAAGTTAATACAGTAAATATTTTATCTCTAAAATATCCCTGTGTGCCTGCTGGTTGATGTTTGACATCTCCTGGGTGCTGTGCGGTCTCCATGGTTTGATCCCATCTTTGAACATTTATTCGTGGCCTCTCATCACTGTACTGCCTTCCATGTTTGTATCTTTACAGTCCTTCCAGAGGCCCAAAAGCACTATGCATTGTTTCTGGGAAAGTTTTAATAAAGTCAAAAGGCTGTATTAGATGTGTGCCAGCTTATCTATTCACAAACATGAAGTACACATGCACGCACTCAGCTTGAACTGAATTTGTCTCCATCCATTTTTTTTTCCTTACTAGCATTAACCTGTTTAAATGTAGCATTATTTTATTATTTAGACATTGTAATGATGTGAAAATATAGACAAGAAAAAGGTCAATATCCAAGAGAACAGGGAAGTAAAAATACAAGTGTTTTGATTGTGGATAATCACTGTTCATGCCTCATTTTCATTTCCAAGTCATGTGTGACAGCCAGCAGTCACCAACCAAACATGTTCCACTGCCCTGGTGCAAGCCACTCTATATATGCGCACACATTAGGCATGTTTGTTGTGCAGAAATATCTTTATCTCTTTCTACCCTCTCAATTATGCTGAACCATTGTACAGCAGTTTTTACAGTACTTTTTTTTAACAAACCCTTCAAAAACATCAGTTTGTAAAGAAAATTCTCTAAAACCCATTAAAATATGTAATATAGTCCTCTCAGCCTTCTGACTGTGCCAGACCAAGTAGTTGAGGCAAGTGACTCTGAACTTCTGAACTAGTCTATATTTGTAGGGGAAATGAAACAATATACACAAAGATTGTGCCAATAAATCCTGTGACCAGTGTTGGATTTTAATAAATAATTTAAATAAATTTCTGTCAACCTGCCTTGACATATTTAATTTGTTGGCTTACTTTAATAACATCATTTCTCTGTGGTTCCTTTTATAAGCAGTTTCTGCATTGGTTTTTAAAGAAGTATCTTACAGCTGATGGTCTTACCGCAAAACTTACTATAAAACTTTGTGTATCAAAACTGAAATTGGAATTAAAAATCACACCTAGATTTCGACCAGAGTACTTAACATTCATGGACAGAAAACCGAAGTGTTATTAAGATATGAGGTCAAGTGTGTGGAGCCGATTAAAATAAGTTATGGATTCATTGCACTGAAAGAAGTTTTTTGCCATCCAGGATTTCGTATCAGAGGGACGAGCCATGAGTTTGGAGGAGGTGGCTACTGCTTGTTAGTAGAACATAAAGTTGTGTATCGTCTGCGTAAAAATGGAAGTTAAAATTTTGTCTCTTGGTGATATGACTTAGAGGGAGTATGTATAAGGAAAACAATAAAGGGCCCAGAATTGATGTCAGGGGGACACCATGAGAGGGGGATGAGGAGAAGTGACCTATGGAGAAGGAGAAAGATCTGTTAAGAAGTTAGAATAGAGTTAAGAGTGAAACCAGATGAGGGCAGTCCCACTGAGGCAAAATGATTTTTTAGGGTATTAATGAGTCAGCTGTGTCAAATGCAGAACTCAAGTTGAGTAAAATTAGTAATGAAAAGGTTCTGGGATTAGCAGTGAGCAGTAGGCCATTTGTGACCTAGAAGGAATTTTTTTTTTTAATTTTAGATACAAAGGGTATTTGAAATTGGTCTGAAATTATCTAAAACAAGAGGGTCACAAGAGGGCTTTTTCAGAAGAGGGTGAATTATTTCTTTTTTAAATCTACGTGGGGTAAAGCCAGTTGATAATGAGCAGTTGATGATGTGCAGAATAAGTGAACCAGCAGTTTGGAAAACCTCTTACAGGAATTTGGTGGGGATGATGCCTAGTTCATAGGTGCATGAATTTGAGTTTAAGATGAACTTCTCTAATTCTGATGATGAGATTGGCTTGAACTTGGATAGAGTTTCAGGGAGGTCAATACAGATGACAGGTATTTTGGTTCCAGGTGTGATATTTTGCCAAATGTTCTTGATTTTATTTACAAAATGGTGTAGAAACTGATCACATACCTTGGGGTAGGCTTTCAAATTCTGGCTGGATTGAGAGTTAAATCTCTTGTGGTATCATTAAGCCAGGGGAGAGTGTTCTGATTTTTATATTTCATCTTGTAAGGAGCAATTTCATCAAGTACAGTCTGACATATAGTATGAGAATTATCCATCAAATCAGTGACAGAGAGACTATTTTGGTCACTGAAGTTGTGAGTAGAGGCACTTAAAAATTTCTTGCAGGAACTATGGGCTGACTTGGAGTTAAAATTTCTAGAGTGGATGCAAGTAGGTAGTAGTTTTTGGGCAGAGGGTAAGCGCATGATGTGGAACATCACAGCCTTGTGATCTGAGACGCTAAAATCTAAAAAAAAAAAATCAATATTGTAAGGAGAAACACCACATGACAGTACAAGGTCAAGTGTGTGACCCTTAATGTGTGTTGAATTCTAAACATGTTCGAGATTATAAGATGATGGGCAATGCAATTACAGAAACTTAATATTTGATGAGCACTGCCTCGTTTTACAGTTTGATCTGATTTCGGTGAGCCACCACTCTCTCGATCAGAGAAGGAGAGTGACGTCACTCTCCTGTTTTGATGTGGAAGTACAGTCTGTACTTCAAACAACAGCCTGAGATATAGCAAAGGTTCTTTTGTCAGCAAATGAGTCGGGAGCTGTGGGTGCAGGGACAATACAGGGAAGTTTAACATTGTTCATTTGCACATACTGTTGTAATATTGCAAAGCTGGCTGAAAATTTAAGAAAATGTACATCATGACATATATTGTAACTCTGATACTAATCACCTGTACAGAGATGAATCATTGTAACACTTATTGTATTTCTTCCGTTGATATAATACAGTATGTACAAGATTCCATCGCCTATCCACTGAACTGAGATACTGATATGAAGTTTTTTAGTGTCTTTTTCACCACTGTGTAATCTCCCCTTATTAAACCAACTTGTGTATACGAATTTACTGCAGTGAACTCCAGGAGTTTAAACTGACCTTTATTGGATTTGGAATGAGGTTTGGAAGTAAATTTATTGTTGACATATTCTCTGGAAAATCCCTGTATACTGTATATTCTCTATATATCTGCCCTAAATATTTTCACCCCTGTCCTTTGCCCCTGCTCCTTCTCCTGTGATTAATGGAGGGACACAAGGGTCCCATCAGACTGTGCTGAAAGAATTCCAAAGCCTTGGTCCTCCCAGTCCTCCCAGAGTTCGGTCTCTCTGTGCACCTCCGTCCCTCATTTCCTTTTATAGCCTCGTTCTTGCCCCTGGTATCTATCTCCTTCGTCTTCTGTCCCCTCACTCTCTCTCCATCTATCTCTATAGGGACAGTTGGCAGACAGTCTGTCCTCCCTCTCTTTTAGTCTTCCTCTTTCAGCATGTCTCCTTCCCTTTTCCGCCCCTACCCCCTCGTGTTCTCCTCCTACACGTGCATCTCTGGTCATCTGTGTCTCCTCTGTAGAGATGAGTTTTCTCAGTGAGCTCAGAGGGAAGGATTGTTTCAGCTGTGTTTACCCAAAGACCATGCATCCTCCTTTCTCACAAAATGACTCTGGGCTTGTTAAACTACATACTGTTTCCTTCAACAGGTGCTGAAACATATAGTGAATTTTTAGAATCATTTATTTAAATTTGATGTGTGTGCTATTGGTCTCTTTTTATGTGATGCACTAATGCATAGACTGAAGCTATTCATATCCTTTGGTATGTAGGTCGTCCATAATTTCACAACTGTGATATCACATCAAGTAAAATCTTGGCCATGATCTCACTGTCCTGTTTTACACATTTTTTTCTTCCGGACTGGAGACATAAACCATTCATCTCTATTCCAGCTGTGGTCTAATTGATTAAACTGAATTATTTCTTGTCATGGGAAGAATTTTAACAAAGATAAATGCGCACTTTGTGGTCACACAACCTTGTCCAACTTCGTCCTCTCTTTCTCATCCCAGTCAGACTTTTTCTGCTTTTTTTTTTAGAAAAGGGTTGGCAATAGCAGTCAATCTGCCTGCCTCCATTTGTGTCTAGACTGTGATATCACAGCAAGTTTTGATTGAAACTTGGATGAACCTAGTGATTTATGTAATCCTCAAACTTTTCATCAAGTGCATTTCACATTTGTGGTTATGAGCAAAATGTTTTGATAACTTTGAATGGATTGCCATAAAATTTGATACGTATATATTTATATCCCTTTGATGAAGAATTAACAACTTGTATGATTGCTCTAATTTTCATCTAGTCAATCCAAGCTTTAATTTGCTTAATAATTTGGTTTAGGCAACTGCAGAATTAATGACATTTTCATCAGCCTTAGATGAACTTAGGGTATTTATTGTTATTTAGTAAATATTTGCATGCCAACCCCATCAATTCCTCGTGATTCGTGTTCCACCCATGTCGCAACAATTCAGCACAGAGCTGATCAAGCAGGACAGGAAGTCTGACACAGATAAAACATTAAATATCCGGTTGAAATTTCAGAATAAAACACTCATTTTGACGCCAGATCATATTTCAGTAATGGTCATCAACAGAATGACATTATGTGTGGAGCCAGGTCTAGTCAACAGGTCAAAGGTTTTCAGAGGCCACAGTCACACATGATTCTGTGCTTGACGTGGGATCTTGTTGGTCTAGCGACTCCAGCTGTCCTGTGGTGCTAGGAAAAGGAATTGGTGGATTGTTGACAGACAACAGAGCACGGAGCAAAACCGAGCAGAGCAGTTTCATAGTGGCATAATGGAATCCCGTGTAATTTGCTTAACTAAGATGTTGAACTAGTAAACATGATACTTGCTAAGAACCAACATGTTAGCATTTTGATTGTGAGCACATTAGCATGCTTATTCTATTTTTAGGCAGAGAACTGCTAGCATGGCTATATACTTGTAGCCTTGTTTCTGTTACTGTGGCAAAATAACCAACCAGTTCTTCTGGTTATGTTACAATTTCCTCACTTACACTCTTCCAACTGACCCAATTATTCAGTTTGTTATTACTCATTTAGGAGGATTTTTACCAAGTTGGATTCCCTTATAAGGACATTTTTAATTCATAAATGGGAAAAAACAACAACAACCTTGAGTCTCCTCAGGCCTCTCTGATGTTCTTGTTGTTTCTGAATGGATCGACCCAAACTATATGTCATCGATCATCTAATTAGAGGGGTAAGCAGCAGTTCTATCAACATAACCAAGTCTGATGGGTTGGACTGCGGTAATGTCCAGAACAGAAATGGTCCAAATCTCACCTCCATTTAGCCTCAACCGCGGCAGGAAACATCGATTCGAAGTGTGGCCCACTGGGAAATAAGGTTGAGACTCTGTGTGACCTGAGGCCAGTTAAGGAGAGGGAAGGTAAAGCTGTGTCAGGCCCAGGGCAGAAACCAGAGCTGTGTTTACACTGGAGCCCGGCCAGAAGAGCAGAGTGGGAGTTTGCCCTGCTTCTTTCAGGCCCCTCTGCTCTAGTTCACGTTTTCCTTCAGAGTCATGGCCTGCTCTCAGCAAGATGACCCCATTCCTCCGTCCCTGGGGTTCCCTTTCACTACTTTTTTTCCTCCTCTGTCCAATGAGCTTCCCACCCTGAGCCTGACAAGAAAATTAAAATGACAGACAGATATTAAAATTGTCTATTTGGAAGCAAAATACAGGCCTGACAGCTGCTTAAACCTGCATTCACCATCTAGGAAGTCCATATATGTGTTAATTGATATGACAAAGTAATTCTAATATTCCAGGCCCAACCCAGCTCTCCAACAGGAAGTTGATGCCTTGTCCCAGGAAGCAGAATTAGCTGTGAAGATGCAATGGTGCAAACAAATTGTACTTTATATCGAGTAAGAAATCTGTGAGATCCATCATCGCCTGCACGCGAGTTTGCGTTATCACCCTAATGGAGGCCTTTGGGACATCTGGTGTTATATCAAGATATGTCTCAATAAGGAAAACGACACCAACACAAACATGGTCATGTTTGAAGTTTTGCTTTTTTGCCTTCTGTATGTGTATGCGTGCATGTGCGTGTATGTTTCTGATGGTTTTGTGAGTGTGTTTGTTTTACATTTGGAATCTGATTATTTGAGTCAATTCTGTGTGAGACTATTGCCGGAAGCTGAAGCTGTACAGAAAGTATAAACTCTCTTTTGACGTGCTGGCCTACTTTTGAAGTCAATTTGGTTTAGGTATTTTTCCAAATCCCTGTTTATAAAGGCCTTGACATAAGCACCCGCCCACACGCCAAATGCCAGCAGACTTCAACCATCACGTAACACAGTGACTATTACTGCCCACCTTGGCAAGTGGGATTTGTGTATATACATACAGGGTTGTCGAAATAATTCACTTCTGTTTTTGAGCTGATTCACTGTGCACAGAGCAACGCAGGAGCAACAGTTATGCAAGCTGTAAATTGATGTGGACCACAAACCACGAAATAACTGTGACGGAAGCGGAGAAGGGTCTAAGAAAGAGTCTTGTGGCTGCTCGGATGCTCTTTGCTCCAGTGATGACTGCCTGTCAAGTCCAAACCAGGCGACTAAACCACTTTTCAGACTTTGGTACCATCTCTGCTGTAGTCCACTGCGATTCTTGACTCCTGGACTAATAATGCTGTTAGCAGCCCAGTGTCATGGCGTAATCCCAGCTCTGGGATTTTATTACTGAATTTTAAGCAGAACACCCTCTTTTGCTTTTTCAGACTTTGTTAAAATCTGCCACTTCCACATCACAGATGGTGAAAGGTATTAAGTATGAGTCTTACAGGTAAAATACAAGATTTGTGACTCATATTATGGGGTGGCCAAATAATTGCTGCTTAGCAAAAAGTTCATGTCATGACCCTATTTTTGTATTCTGCTAAGGAACAAGCACCAGCATGAAAGACAAAATAAAAAAGGCAACCTTGTGTTCAAGGTCTATAAAAAAAGGTGAATTCATAGTTTAAAAAGTGTGATAGTTTTAAGGCATTTTCATGTAGGGCTTTTCTACTTTATCAGGCACAATTTTTGTTACTTATATTATGATGGAAACATTTCTTACAGCCCACATGTAAGTCACACAGTCAGACAACAACAACAACTTGATTTGGTTATGAACCCTTTGGTGTACGCTCACTTAAGTACAAAGATGTTTGTGGTTTTACTGATTTTATGTTTGTACCTGCCCACTTACAGTCACGGGGGTCATTTAGACATGATTCTTTCTTTTTTTCTTCTTTTTATTCAGTAAAACACGAATGTCCTCACCAAAATTTTTCTTCACGATATCCTGCATTCACTGAGGCTGCAAACAGTGTGAAGAAATCAGTCAGCTACTGTTCATCTCGTTCACAGTGAACAGGCTTTGTGCAATGGCATCACGGCCGGAGGGCATCAACACAACCTGCTTTGTGTGAGCATGGGAGGCAAAAACTCCAAAGTATTTAAAAACTCTACAAGCAAAAAAGCGATTAGATTTGAATTTTCATGCACATAGAAAAGACCCGTGTTTGTTTTTAAAAGATTATGAAATGAAAACAAAATGAAGTTTGGCAAATTTACAAAGTTTTGCAAATTTGCAAATTTTACAAAGAAAAACACATTTATACCCTTTTCTACTTGTTTTATTGTTCTCAGCAAAACTTACTTACAGTTCTGTGAGGTTGTATTTACAGCAGTCTTTGATTAAGTTTACTTATTGTGAGAGTACTCACATGCTCGCAATGAGAATGCGAACATGATTTTAAGCAGGTCATTTGCAATGTTCGTGATCATACTTAAATGCGTTAGCATGCTAACATTTGCTAATTACAACCAAACAGACAGTACAGTGTCTTTAGTTGTGCAGGTAATATGACAAAATGTCAAAAGATGGCAGTTCATCCTCTAGGGAGCATGAATGTCTTTCAAAACTTCATGACAATCCATCAAATAGTTGTTGAGATATTTTCTTCTGGTTGCTTCTTAATGCAAATGTTAACTCTGACTTGCTTACAGGGAATCTTTTATAGAGATGGTTCCCAGCTGGCAAAGGGAGTTTCTCAAAGCCAGTACAGAATCAGTGACATAAATATAAAGTGCACATGCATTCAGAAACATCATGCTGTGTGTTTCCATCACAGGCGTGTGTTACGTGAACTATAACCAGGTGTTTCCAATTCAACAAGTTTGCACTTTGTTGTTGAGGTCCACATCATTAGTGTGAAAGGAGGCAGCTGTTTCCGCAGCACGTGGTAACAGAACAGACATGCACTGTATGAAAGTGTACACGCATTTTTTTTAAAAAATATACAGACATACAAAAAGCAACCAAAGTGCCCTGGTCCGAGCCACATGTGGCGCTATGGAGCAATATTTCATGTCAGTGATAATTAATTTGCTTTTTAACTTACCACTCTGTTTTCATTTTCTTGCTGTTATACTGTTCCACGAAAGTGCAGCAGCAAAAGGTGGGAAAGAAGCAAATTGTTAACGCATGTGAAAAAATTGCAGGGTTTAAATTATCACAATGTTCTTTGCGAATGTTTCGTGAGGAGGGAAATGCCTTCAGCTTGTCTGTTGTGTCTTGAGGATCCACGTGGGACAGTTGCTTTGTTATTAGCTTAGCTGTGGTTTAAGATTTATGACGTATTTAAACCTCTATGATGTGTAGAAGTAAATCATGAGATCTGTGAAACCCCATTGCAGTGTCCTCAGCAGCTGCAGTTTAAAGTGTAATATAAATGATAAGACACATTCGCTATATTGTTTTAGCGATGTTTCTGAGTTCTGTTGGTAGCCATTAGTCATATTGTTGGCTTAGTTTATCAGTTGCCTGTTATCTTCATAGTCACTATTGCCTTAAAATAATCAGCATTCTTCTGAATCAGTTGCCTTTGTGGATTTTATTGCTTAATTTCATCGTATCAGCTTTAGCTGCCAGTTTATCTGAAGTCAAACTGAGGTTACACTGTTGCTGAGAGATCTATGAGGTTCAGCTAGACATATAGCTACTTTGTATACCCAGAATTTGGAGCTAAACTAGTTAATGTCACACCTTTGACTTCAATATATTTTTCTCAGGAACACTTAATTTAAAGAAGACAACTTGTAAAAGAGAAAATTTTTTAAATATATTTCTGTTTTTTACTGAAAAAACCTGAAAATGCAAAGAACTTCATGCATGTAGTTGGAAGTCCTGTTTGTTCTCTCTTGATTGACTCTCTCTCTTGCTCTCTTGAAGTTCTCTCTTAAATTTAAGCATTTTGTGAAGGAACTTCCACAGTTGTAGCACCAAAGAAACCTTTAACTTTTTTCCCCCTTATTTGATTTGCTTTTTACAAGCATCTATACCTGTTCACAGTATCATACATGTCAATGGTTTTCCTGTCCCTATTACTCATTGATCTAGAGATTAAAAGCGTCTTCATGTTAATTTATTCTAGTCTTCTGAAGTCAGTTGATGATGACAGCAACCCTCAGAGGGTTCACTATATGAGACAAGTGTTTGCGGAAGGAAATTGACATCCACAAATTCAAAAAGTTGGATCAGACATTCCTCTTGGCTGAGGTCAAAGTGGCAGGGCGCAGGTCAAATCCTTCATTAAAGATAAGCACCAGCAACTGCCAAACACAAATATCGGCCACTTATGGTCACAAGTTTCTGTGTAGTGGGATTTGGTTTCTGTTGACTCTAGTTGCCTTAAAATTCTTCATTATCTTTATCACAAAGGCCATATTTTACATCCCTGCTCAGTTTCTTCTGCGCTGTCCTCCCCATAGAGTGAATTAGTGAAGGGTACAAACTGTGTTGCCACCAATAGCAGATCAAACACGAACCTGACATGCAATAGTCTGTGATCTCTGTTCATTTGATACTGCAAACACAGGAGGGGTTCCACACAAACACTGTTTATGCCTCACTTTGTCGTTTCATGTGTGAAAACCGAGAAACCATCTCAAAGTGGCAGTTTGTCATTTCCATCACCTGAAGTTCACAGTGACAGCCGTTGGCAGATCTTTCTGTGACACCAAGGTTGATCTATTAAGGCCTGGATGTTAAAACAACAACAATTGTGTGTCATTCCTGGATATTGTGTGTACCAAAGAGCCTTAAACATTTGTTAAGATCTGTGAAAATGTTGGTCTCGTGAGGAAAATCACTGTTGAAAACAGGAAATTTATTGACTTCCTCTTAAAGACACTCGTCTATGTCAATATAACGACACTCCTTTAAATCAAGGTCGTCACACATTTCCAGACTGTGTTTTGTCTTGTGTTATAATCTTTAGGGATCATTGAATGCATTAGCGGGTAATTTACCACGGGATATGTGGAATGTACAGCTGCGGGTCGACATCATGGACTCCATCTGCCTCCTCTTTTACTCTGTATGCATGTTTTTTATGTGCTGTTTGCAATTTTATTTCATCTTGCAGTAGCTTCTTCATGCATTTTTTGGATTCCATTGATAGTCGTTTCATGTATTGATCTGGACTGATCTAAGTTTAAAAGTGCATTTTATATTATATTAAATAATCTGATTCTCTCGCCTTTGATCTGTCTGTTGGGTTTATACGTTTTCAAACATATAGGTATCCTTTTCTCTTCTAATTATGTCGATTTATGATTACTCTGGAACTGAATAATCCTCTCATGACTCTATCATCAACAGTCGTTTGTTTTAAGCATGCTTTAGCTGAAGGCCAAAGCCCTAAGTTGCCTTCTTAGTTCAGGCTTCCTCTCAAAGCTATTACTCCACATCTGTATTTATAATTTCCCGTTAGTTTGTTTTGTCTAAATTTTTCTTCTGTTTTGGTCTCGTCATCGTACTGTTCTCGTGACTGAGATGCTGTGTTGATTTTGGGTCCTTCTGACATTGACGTGAAATGTTAGGATTTGGTTGTGTCTGTGGTAAACAAACTGTGTAAACTACATGGATGAACCTGCTGACCACCTACAATCAACACAAACCAGCCATGATCTGGACTGAATATGCTGAGAGTTATACACTTAAAAGACGGAAGGAGCATGCCAAATATTAGATAAGTTTTTTTGCGCATAAAATGACAATGACAGGCAAGTTAGCTGAGTCATAATGTTACAGAAATTATGTGTTTGTAACGTGCGTTATCAACGTAACGTGAGATTAAGGAGTGCTGGTTGGCTGCTTGTCCCCTTTGAACAGAGCCAGGTTTGGTGTCTCCATGTTTCCAGTCTTTCCAGTCTGCTGCTGCTGATCGCTACTGTCAAGTAACAATCAGCCGACACCGGTACCGGTACCAATAATTTTGAGTAAGAAAGTTCCAATATCTGATATATATCAGCTGATATTGTACATATATAATACCCACTAAATGTTGTTATGAAGTAGATGTGACATAGAGACATGAAATGGAAACAGGATATCCTACATCTTAAACTTTATTTCAAACTTGAGTGCACTAAGGAGAAAACGCTTCACTTTTCAGTTATTAAATAACAAGCAACAAACTACATAATTACAACATTTTTAAATCATTAGTGCAATCATTTTTCCAGCCTTGAAAGCAGTTTAAATATTGTGCATATTGTAAACCACATGCCGATACCAATATATCTGTGATGGCCCAGTGTCAGCCAATATTGGAGCTGTTGCAGATATATTGATTGCATAAGGAAGTTTAATCTTCTCAACTCTCAGTAAAAAAGCAATAAAATTTATTTTTGGTAAACGACCAAACACTTCTCTGATATGCAGTTTTGGAACAATTCTCAAGGGTTTCAGTAGCAGCCATTCAGGTGTCTTAATTCTCTTGTTATGCGTCCTCTGTAATAGTAAGACAAACCCTGTAATAGTGACCCAGATTTCTTGCTGTAATTGGGAGGTCTGTGTTTCTCAGTGAAGAGGAGTTAACTGCAAACTAAATAACCTAATTACAACTTGAAAATAGAATCACAACATAGTCTGGTGTTAGAGTATTTTACTAGTTATAACAGGTCCATTTTTGCTTTTGCTCTGGTAAGATGTCCTTGTAGAAGTGCAACAGTAAGTATGAATTAGCATTGATAAAAAGAGAATAAGAGAGGAAAGAGTGTGAGAAAGATTGCTGTTGACTCAGGTGGTGTTGCTGCATTTACTGTACAGTATAATGGGGAAGTCGGTGCACATTTGGAGCGAAGCACCAGTACAGCCATTGAGAACAGGGAGGCATCAAAAATAACATTCCTCATCAGGAAAAGCATTAATCTGACCACTTCTAGGAATTCAAACACAAGGTTAACAAAGTGTATCAGCTGCTTATTCAAGGAAGTACTATAAATAATCTGGTAGGCAGAAAATACAAAAATGTATGTGAATAGCTTGAACAGATACAGATACACGGGATCTGGGTATGTTGGGTTGAACTGAACATTGGTTGAACTCTAAACTCTAAGACAACAATCAAGTGTATTTCCCCAAATATTGAAGTGTTCCATTCAGGGAAATGGTGAACTTCCTTGTAATGAAACATGTCTTAATTGTTTTACACATTAACACTTCTTGTAACTCTAAGTACAGATGAATAAACTCAAAACACACCCTCCAAAACTGAGGAACTTGGCAGAGAAGAATACTATTTATTTTGGCTCAGGAATCTCCATGTTGGCTGTAGCAGAAAAGCAGTGTGCTGCCATTTCAACATGCTCAGTCCATTTTTCTGCTCTATCCTCTATGAAACATCTGTCTCTCCATGCATGTGTAGTCTGGATAACTCTTAAAATTGCATAGGATAATTTGTATTTGGAGATGAGGCTGATATCTTGTGGCATGTCTAAGTATGTCTTTGTCATTTCTAAGTAGAGAAGATGACCATAGAGGATCCTCTGCATTTCTGCAGGTAGCTCACAGGACATAAAAGATGATCAACACTAGAGAGAGGCGCACTGTAAACAAGAAGCCACAGATGGATGGTCACAGGAAACTGGATCTGAAGGACTGACCTGGTTTATAGTCTTTGTTTCATATCATATACACTGTTGTCTGACAGTTCTCATGACAAAGTCCAATTTTTTTCTGGACTGTAGAGATATTATTAATTGTTTCTTTGTATTAAAATTGGAGTCACTGCAGAATGACGTTGGCTCATCTGTGTTTTTATGGAAAACATGAACATTTGCTCAGCAATGTATCTCCTGTCACGTTATGTCCGTTTGGCTCCCAGATGAAATGTTGAGTCTGGTAAAGCATTCAGGTTTGCGTGTTGAGACTAGGAGCCACTCTTCTGTCATTATAGCTTTACATACGTTTCAGATTTACAGTAACAGTCTGCAGGACCTCACGCTAGGTGGTCTGGATTAATCCCTCGTCCGTTGTTGCATTGTTTAGTATGTTGGCAACCACCAGGTCCATAGCTCCTGATCCAATTTTGTGCACAGCAACAGTTAAAAAATCACTCTAGCCTTTTTTTCTCCTGTCGAAGTTTTGTCTGTATGCTGTGTGTGAAAAAATGTCTTTTAGTCTTTTGTCTGAACCAAATGAACCCAACTACAGGTGAGATGGCACCTTAAGAAAGACAGAAAATAGAGGAATTACACAGCTAAATTAACCTCAACCATATCATCATTTGACCTTTTTTTCTTGATGTATTTGATTATGGTTGCGCCTGTATCACCTTGTTGCACTGATGCAATTTAATGCAGCATAACATCTAATTTGTCTCCAAGGTGTGCAACACAGTAGCTGCGGAAAAGGTGATTCTGACAAAGAGCGGGTCGTTGTGACAGTGGATTGAGAAAACAGGATGCTATAACCAAAACCTATTGTCATTTGCTAAAACAGCCATCAGCTATTTTGAGCCTGTAAACTGTAAAGTTGAATTGGTGCTTTTCTCCTTAACGTGTATTTGCCTTTATGGGGGCCTTTCCTTTGTGTGTCTGCCTGGAGATGACGCAGTCTATTGTCTGTGTTTTGGACTTCCACCTCAGTGTGGAAAAAGGTCATGCCGTGACTGTTACATCCTTATTGGGATGATATGACCGTCTGTTTCTTACTCCTTGCCCAAAACTAAAAATATCTTAAAAGTATTAAGCTCACAGTTCAGGCTTAGTTTGGACATGCTCTCTTTTTGTCAGTTCAAAATGAGGGATGTAAGTAAACTATCCTCTTTGTGGACAAAGTGAGAATGCCACCATAGCGCACAGGCTAAATTAAACCCATCACAGCATGTCCAGCTATATCAAACAGCGATTTGAAATTAGCCCCTCAGATGCTCCAAGAGTTAACCAAAAAAATGCAGCCTTGTGCATTCCACGAGGGAGGGGAAGAGGGTCTTTTGTGTTGTGGAGATAGGGGAACATTAAAGAACGGCGTCTCTATGGTAAAAGAAGGTCTTTGTGTGTTAGGAGGGTCTCAATGTGGCCATTGTCAGAGAGAGAGACCACTGTGATCTGCTGGCAAAGTGAGGAGGGAGAAATATTCTGATTCTTAATCTGCTGTTTTGTTGCCACTGTGCATAAAGTGGCCATTTTGATTTTTAAACAGGGAAGAGGGGAGGGTATTGAGGCATTTGCTGCCTAAGCAGGCTATGGTATGGCTGTGTAGGTGGTGGATGTAGGTGGACGCAAGAGAGAGACGTCATAACAACAGCAACGCAGAGAATCTCTTCATGTCTGCAGTCAAAGTCTCACTCTTACGTGCTCATTGAAAAGTCACTGAAGAGCCCTTTTATCCGATTCCCTAAACCTTGGAAACTTGGAGTTGAATAATTATTAGTGTGTGTGTATGTGTGTGTGTGTGTGTGTGTGTGTGTGTGTGTGTGTGTGTGTGTGTACGTGTGTTTGTATTTTAGTACTGTTCAATCTCAGTCACTGTGTGAAAAGTTCAACAGAACACATTAAACTATGCAAACGCTTCGTTTCCACTCTTGCATTCAAACAAGCATGGAAACAGCACTGGAGGGACCAAATAGTAGCTGATTAAACACAGATCTATTAAAAGAACATCTGGATCACAAACTGAGCAATACCTTTGAGCCTTGATGTGTCTCTGTTTTGCACTCAACAGGCTGTGTTGTGTCTACAGTTTGGTAAACACTTCAAATTGTTTTGCTTCTGCTTCTGATGAGTAAAATGTGCTTGTGGAACAAGAGCTGAGACGGTTCAACTTGAATACTGGGTGTATTTTTTATTGGAAACACCACATAAAGTTCTCCAAGGCTCCATTCTGTCTTAATTAAAGTCTCCAGCTATCTCAGCTAGCGTCGGGTCTTGACACCTATGACCTGTGGGTTGGGAAACCCCATTTTTGTGACTGCTTTCTTTGATCATGCCATGTCCACACTGACCCCTCGCTGGCTATGAGTAGCTTTTGTCATGTCCAGCACAGATCGACTGGTGATGGTGGGTGGTTATGTTGGTATGCAGACACCCAAAGATGATTTGTCTCCGTCAGTGGTGGGACCAGCCTGTCTGATGAATAGAAGCGTCACAACCACATGTATGTCTCCATTGTGAGTCATTGAGCCACATCCAGTGCATCCTTTTTGCACAGCAGACCAATATATACAAGAGTTTAGAAAACACCACAATAAACTTCCACACTCAACAGAGAGCAGGCATAAACAAGTGTAGTCACAGACCACAGTGTAAACAAACACAGCCGCTCACACCTACAGTACACAACAGTTTACCCCCCACTGTGTCCAATCCGCTTTACTCAAAGCAAAAGCACTTATTTCTGCTGTGTTTATGCAAATGAAGTGGACAGCAAAATGTTGCTGCTTCCTGTATATGTGACATCAGCACCCGGGCCTCCAGTACCCCACCTTTAACCTTCTGTATTTGTGTCTGACAGGGTGGGAAGAAGCACAGTGGCCCCTGTGGAGGAAGAGACTGCAGCGGAGGATGTAAATGTTTCCCAGAGAAGGGTGCCAGGGTAAGTAAGACCCGCTCTGCCCCTGAAAGTGACTCCTATTTTAAACACACCGGCCTCTCTTTCTCTTAACCAGCTCTACTTCCTACTTATCAATCCAAATACCAAATAAGGCCATGATCATAACTGAGGCTGTCTAATGTCAGTAACTTGGTTGCTAATAGTGCATACCGTCCTCCGAACTAGCTCACAATTAATACTTCAAGTTTTACATTCCTCGGCATTCTCACGCTTCCCAGTGTAGCAATAGACAAACAATAAGCAAAGCCTGAAGGAAACCTCAGTGTTTCTTGTAGTTTCATTATGCTACATCACATATTCAATAAAGGGTAAGGCTGGTGTTCTGTATTTTTTGTTATGTCAACAAATCCCATAAGGAAACCAAAGTCATCAGTGAATTAATCCTATGAGCAAATGTTGTCTTTGTTACTGTCAATACCTAATCCACAGCTGAAATTGCCCCCAACAATTTTTTTTTCCCCTGTGGGAATGATGTTTGCTTTAAAAAAGACAGTGCCAAGCTAATTGAAGAAGTTATGTAGCTTTTTTGTCTAAGAGTGAGATTATGTTTGTGATCCATTTCTAAACACTGGCTTCTTCTGTTTAAGCGAATAGACTTGAGAGCCACAGACAGGGCTGGTGAATGCAAAAGTATTTAGCGATGAACTAATGCACAGCTGGTTTTGGTCTTTTCATGGAATTCATTGACAGTACGAAAAATACAAACTACTAGCTGAGCATCTATCCTGCTTATATTTTTTTATACAGGTGCATCACATGTGATCATGGCCTAAAGCTTCTTGCAAGAAAAGCATCACAACAACGCAATGTAAATATGACAGTTTTATGGTTTCTCAAAGTTGGGGTCATCGGGGGCCACAGCAGGGCCTGAGCAAAGTGGTCTAAAGTGAAATTACAAAGCTAAAACATTTATTTTTACAATTTAAAAGAAAAGTATAAATCAAATTACTATTATAAGTATTATTATTATGAGTAATTTTCTAAAATACAATCTGAAATAATATTTTGAGGATTTGTTTCCCATATATTCTGTCTATTTTGTCTGGTATAAGCTGTCAGTTGTTGGTCTGGGGCTACTACTGCTCTGAAAGCTGGCTAGCAAGATTGCCTGTTATCGTCTAGTTAGCGTGCGCTAACTCACAAGAATTGGCATGTTTTTGAAAAGCAAAAGACCTCAGCTGCAAAAAAATCAGAAGAACTCCGGGCCATGTGAAAGTCAAAACCATGAGGTGATGTATATAGATTATGTACTTAACACCCTAGGCTGCTTCTTCTTCTTCTTTTTTTTCCATATTATTTTCAGTGGGTTTTTAATAACATCTCGCAAATGGGAGGCCCAGCTATAAGCCAATGTTATTTGGGAGGCCCTGGCATTTAAACGTTTGGAAACCTCAGCGTTAGATCATGTGAATATATGAGTCTGACCTGGGCACTCAGCCACCCAGAGGACTGTGCTGCTGAAACTCATTAGTTACAAATACTTATCACACTTGCATTTAGTGCCTGGAGCATGGGAGACCCATTAGGGAAGGGAGTAAAAGATAAAAAGAAGAGAAAGGGACCAGTTTGGAATGAAGAGATAGACATAGACTAAACACATTGAAATCACAAACTTCCAGAGTGCGCCCATTGTTTCTGCTTTTTGCAAGGCTTTTTGCTTTAGGCACGTGCTGCAAAGATCATCAAATAACTTTCCAATCGATGTTCAGAGGATAAAATTTTTTAACTTTAAAAAGAGGCCGTTGTCTACTTTCCTCAACACATGGTTACACATGTTTAGGAGTGAAAATAAACAGATTTGAAAAGGCACACAGAGAAGTGGTTACTGGCAAGTATTGGCATACACAGACTTGCAGCGATGTTTACATAAACACCTTCAGAATCATACAATAAACCTTGAGATATCATCGTGCAAGTCTCTGAACATCACATCTGCAACAAGGTTTTGTTCTGTCCTTCATACAGCTTCAAACTGGGGGCACTTGATTTTTTGTTCATTTTTTAACATGTTTTTTGTGCTTCTGAAGTGATTGTGATCAGCTTCAACACCTACATTGCAGCTAAGAAGATACTCAAGTAAGAGTTTTACAAAATTTCATATACAGGGGTGACCATTACTGGTATTGAAGATAACCGATAACTGTGACATTTACAAAAGGAAGGATGTTTTATTATCCAAATAAATTAAAAAATGTCTCCGAAATCATTTCAATTTTTTTTTAAATTATGAATATCACAATATCGTTACAATATATTTTGACCAC
Organism: Naso thynnoides; assembly: GCA_029783665.1. Classification (NCBI taxonomy): domain Eukaryota; kingdom Metazoa; phylum Chordata; class Actinopteri; order Acanthuriformes; family Acanthuridae; genus Naso; species Naso thynnoides. Next base: position 9,801,085 of record JAQLOL010000005.1, on the reverse strand, counting down.
AATAACCATGTACTGAAAATCTAATATTATGACAGCCCTTAACATAGATATACATGTATTTTTGATTTATAGTTTAAAGTGTAACTAAACCCCTTAACCGTTTTTTTCAGTTAAGAAAACAGTTCTAATAACTTTTTTGTAATGTTTATGACTGATTCAGATCTAAATTTTGACATTTTAGTGCAAATGAATTGAATTTCACCTTCTTTGACTGCCCTCTACTGGTTGGAACCCTGCTAATGCAAACAAATTTTCCTATTGGTCCATCAGGAGATTCATGACTTGTCTGGTGGTCGCTTTCATCACCAACCAATCACTGCACCCCGCCCTCTCTATAAAAACCAATGACTCATGATGCGGAAGACTGTGATTAGAGGAGACACGCCCACTCTAACGTTACTCTTTCCTGTACGCTCCCAAACATAGCCAAGGAAAGAGTACACAAACACACGCGCACGCACCAACAAACACATAGATACAAGCTGCTATAGATTAGTGAGATAAAAGCTAAATCCCTGCTCAGTCTGATTTCCCCTACACCTAAACCATGTCACTGCACCCCCACTTTCACGTTCTAGATGCTTTTTTTTTTTTTTTTTTTTTTTATTTTCAGGAAGGTTGCACATCGGCTGAAATTCTGGGGGTTTAGTTATGCTTTGAAGTTAAACTACCTTTTTTTTTTTCTTTTTAAAGGCTATGTCTCCAGAGCAAAAAACTGGCCAGTTTCCTTTGTTTCTCTTATCTTTTAAAGAGCGCCCATAGGAACAATAAATGTCTCAGTTCGGCTGTGTGATGTGATAAACTTGAGAACTGAAATTAACTCAGTAAAGGCTCCTGAGGGAGGCTTTCTTAAGAACTGCAGAGTTAAAGGAAGGAATGGTCCAGCAACTGTACTTTGGAATTTACAGTAGGTCTGACCTCTGACCTGCACGCACTCTGGGGATACAGGAAACCCTGCGAGGAGGCATAGGGAGACAGAGAGAGGAAGTTTTCCACATTCCACATGTGAAGGATGCAAAAGTCTGATGACAAGGTCAGAAGACTACCTTTCTCTTCCTCCTCCCATCTCTCTCCTCTTCCTCTGCGTCAGTTGCAGGAAAGGATTCTAATCATTCAGTGACAAAGTATTAATGAAGGGTGAAGAGCTTTCATTACGCAGGCAGACCCTGACATTATTTGCACTTAACAGAAGTGCATTCATGCATCCTCCACGCATCTGTTCGACTGAAGATAAACATTTCTCACTCACACTGGCTCTTAACCCACTGAAAGACAACATTCTACTTTATGAGAAGCGAGGCGTCACCTGTGGTTTATGACGTATTGCGCACATATTTAAGCTGTAAATTTTCCAAGGCATGGGAGTTAAGTACATAATTTGATCCAACAATGTGTTTCCCTTGTTTGCATCACCCAACTGATGTACTTCCCTGCATATAAAGGGAAACAAGATGGATTCTCACAGATGTTTTCATCCCTCGGTCTCTCTTGCTTTACGTCCGTCTCCTTCCAAATCTTTCCCCTGAGGAGAGTCACGGTGATGAGCGCTTCATTGAATGGTACAAACTGATCCTTCGCAGCTGTCTGGATTGGCCTAGACTTGACACAGCTGTGGTTATTCTGTGATGGTTGTTAATGTGTAAATGATGGCTGCAGTCATGTCAACATCTTAGTGTGGCTGCTTAGATGTGAGTAGGATTCTTTTAGTTATGCAGCTTTATCACTGTGTCCAGCCTTTTGTTTACCTCAGTGTATGTGTTTTGCTCATTCATGTTGAATGAATTTATAGAACACCCCCCAAAAAAATGCAGGGACAATATCACTGTGTCCTTGCAAATCATATGATAAAGTAATGAGCAAGGACAAGATGCATAAAAGAAATGTTAAAGCTGCTGTAATGAATGAAATGGCCTGTGTCTGTAGAACATCTTGTTTACTGATGACCACACAGATATTGTGAATGTCACCAGCACTGCAGAGCCCCTCAGCTCTATGGAGCATTTCAGCTTCTTTGAGCAGCAGCTTTGTTTCACTCTCAGCATAGATTTTGGCTGCAACATGCAACAGTTTCACTTAAATTCTCTGAAATCTTGCCTCTTGATATCTAAAACTAGACACGCAAAATTAAGCAACTTGATGGCTAACAGCAGAGCGTTTAGCAGCTAAAGAGCTGATGCTTCGTTCAGAATGTGGTGGAGACCAAAAACAGAGCTCAAAGGAGAGTCAGTATTGGATTTAATTCTCCAGATGAACAGAAACTTTCAATACCATAAATACTGTTAATAAACGATAATGTTGTATTATGTCATTTAGTGGCAGTGCTTGTACTGATGAGCTAAGCGATAATTTTACTTTTACTTTGTATGTTTGTTTCAAGAGGAAGCTTATAATCTGTTCTTTGTGTGAGGGTTAGAAAGTCTAACATGTAGAAAGCAAAGATAGAGGATTTAATATTCCACTGCTCTAATTCAATCAGATCTACTTGGAATCCATTCTTTTTCCCTCCTCTCTCAGAACCTTGATGAAACATATATGTACTTGTTTTCCTCTCCCACTTCTTTATCATCAGCATCATCTTCTTCTTCTGCTAATTCTTCTTCTTTATGATTATTGGTGACTTGCAAACCAATTATTAAGGTGTGTACTGCCATCTAATCAGTCTGTAGATTCAGTGCTTGTAAAGTCAATGAAACCAGTTTATCTGTATATTATTCAAATATTATTGAATTCATTATAAGTGATACATGTCCTATTTAAATCAGTAGTTTAAACAGTTTGTTCTGCTGCGCCCTAGAAGCCAAAAGATCAGTTAAGTTAGGTTCAAAGAACAAACACCAATGTATTCTTTAGGCAAAATCGTTAGATTTGAGGAATGTGGAAATTCTGTTTCTGCGGAAATGGGGTCACATAAGGTGCTTCATGATTAGATGATTAGATGATTAGTGCGGATAAAAATGCAGACAGAGACGAGAGACAGAGAGAGAGTGAAAGAATGAACCAGATTGTTCGGTGCGGACTTAATATATTGATTTAATGGGTTTTCTACTTTGGAGGGAGAAGCGAAATTTGGCAAGCTGACTCTCCAGCCTCACCACCCACTCCCCTGGCAAAGAGCGCTTTGCAGGCATGCAGAAAAATATCAAGCTCCCCACAGCACATTTCTAAAGGTCCTCATTGTTTGCAACATTAGTGATTCTTACTCCAGACATAAGTTACAAAAAAGGGGAAAAAGCATCACGAAATAGCTTTGAAAAAATTTCTAAAAATTAGGCAGAAAGAACATTTCAAGTTGTTTACAGGACATTAGCACATTTTTAATTGCATAGCAGAGTTGGTCAGTTGGTAACCTCTACAAGAAAAATAAACTGTGGTCAAATAAAGTCCTGCAAGCTAGGTGGTGTTGTTAATCAAAGCAATGTGTAGTATCGAAGGCATGAAAAGAAACAATGCAGTATTAGAAACTGAACCCAAAGCATCCTGCATTCTCACCAGAAAACGTGTTAGCAGATCAATGCCCTCTTTTGTGCTGGGAGTCATTTCATTTTCAATTCTCAGAAACAGGGAGTGGTGCTTGGTTTCACAGCAAAAGAGAAACTGCAGCCTGAAGAACTGAAGCGTCTGTCTGTATGAGCTCACTGTCTCTGCTCATCCCATTCAGTGAACACGGAGAGACGAAGAAAACATGGAGATGAAGCAGACAGTGACAGGACGTGTTGGGGAAACCATTATGACACTATGCAGATGGAGGGATGCTGTCCTTTCCATCATGGGAAAAGCTGCCACAGCTGATGTGGAACAGGAAATGACACAAGTCTCAGGAAGCTGAGCACAATGACAGTCCACTGATCTCTGTTCTTGTGGAAACAAGATCGTCTGTGTATTTGGTTGAAGCTATAAATGGAAAAGATTTCCTTGTTCCACTTGTTCCATAAAAACAAGTCCATACCTCAATTCTGAATCCAGCACCCATTGCTACCATGTTCTTTCCTGTCTGCTCAGGGACAGGATAACGGCACAGAGAGGAATGTTGTAGATTTGAAAGATCAAAGAGTCCTTGGAATATATTTGCTCAAAAGGGTGGAAACTCTGTGCTTTGGGTTTCCAGGCTCTGTCTTTGTTTAGAGGATCATTACCTGTAGGCATGCAGGACACTTTACATCCCCTTGGGCACTTGCAATTGTAAACTTTTTCCAAGGCAAACAAAGTTTAACTGTTTCTGCACTTCTATAAGCCACAGATTAGTTACATGAGTGTGTTTTCCTACATATCATGTCAACGTTTCTATGGTACCTATCAAAGCCATATACATAAACCATCTTTGTCGTCAGGAGAAGGGGATGGTGGAGGCCTGACAGTTATGCAAGACGGCTGCTGCAAAGCAGCAGACAGCTATTTGAGACATCATTGCTTAAATGTTAGGTGACAAAACAGGATATTTTTAAAGAGCCAGCCATGTTTGAGGCAAGGACACTAGGTATTTTTAAGGAGTTGGGACATTTCCAGTTGTAATCTTGCTGTTTTTGGCTAGAGTGGTCAGATATTTGAATATTTCCCTTAATATTGGACATCTTTACCTTCTACTTTTACAGAAGAAACATTTTGCTTTATAAAAGATGCCACATAAATAAAATTGAGTTGAGTTTTAGGAGGAGTTAAGGTTAAGGTGATTATAGTGTAACTGTTAGCCTATTTGTTGTTTTGTGCGGTCGTTTGATTAATTTGTTAAAGTCAAAAGTTTAAACACGTATCCTTAGATTTTTTTTTCCATAATTACATGACTATGCAATTTAATCTATTTCAGTGTAAAATATCAACTCTACTGACTACCCAGACTCACATTAACTACATTAACACACCATACCCAGATGCAATCCAGCCATATACTGGGTTTGATGCAATGTTTGGTCATTTTCCAGCCACACTTGTCGCGATATGACAGGTTAATTTAATGGAGGCAAGGAAATTTTTCAGTCGTTTTTTTGGTGACAAAACCAGGTATTTGAAGCCAAAACATAATCTTTTTTTTAACCAAGTGGTTTTTATGTCTTAACCTAACACTACCTTAACCACAGCTTTGTCAAAACATTGAGGTGAAAAAACTCTTTCTTACTTTTAACTTGAAATCAGGTTGAAGTCCTCTGATTAAAGTTACATTTGCATCAGTGGTTGGTAACTTTGAACAAACATGATTGGTTCCTTCTGATGGAAATAGACTGTCTTTCAGTAGAGGAGAAGTGATAAGTCACTGAACTGATTTAATGGAATTCACAGCATGCTGGTCTGTATCATAGACCTGTCACAGCTTCACATATCTGCAGAAGAGATAATGTGTAATGGCAGATTTCTCTTTGTAAACCCCTCAAACCACAACTCAAATCAAGAGCCTCATCCATTCTTGTCGTCCCTCTCCCATGACCCTGACCTTCACAGGGCCTTTTAAGGAAGAACTTCCAACTGTTTAGAAATGATGCAAAAACGGTGCATGTGTGTGTAATTGAAAGGGAGTGCAGGGAAGCAAAAACCTGCTGCTATCAAGCAAACACTTGCACAGGAGGATTTTCCTTTTGTGAGAATGTTGGAAAGTGGAAATGATTGGGTATCACAGTCTGGCTTTGTCGTGTATGAAAAGCAGTTATGTCTGAAAAGATGCTCAGAAAAACAGTAACCAGCTGTTTGTGTGTGTTCATGCGTGATGTACCAGACAAAAGTAGAAAAGACATGGGATTATAGCTGTTGCTATGGGTTTTGGGGTTTTAAAGAAATCTCAGCCACTGTGTGAACTTGTTAAAAATTTGTGAGTCATAAGAGTTTTGCCGAAAAGAAGTACAAACTCTTACTTCGCCTGTTAAATCCGACCTCCTTCTCTGAGCTGTATTTTGAAAATGGCTTGTAACATTGAATAAAGAACTTCATGCACCATTGTAACAAAATAAGTTTTTTAAAATGTACTTACATTGTTTACACAGAGCTGTTATAGTCAACAGTCACTTGTTATATTTACACATCCAGAAGATACAGAGCAACAGTGTCATTCATTCGAAGTTTGTTTCTCACCACTAAATTTTAAACTGATGTTTGCTGGTTTCTTTAGCCCTGTTGTGGTCCTCTCAAACAATTTTAGCTGCTAAATGCTTCATCTCTTTGCCATTGTAAGAAACAGCTGTAAAACAGCTGACTACTGCATCTGGAGAAAACACTGATGAAAGCAGTTAAATTGAATTACAACACTTAGAGCAGTAAAAAATATGTTGAAAGATGCTGAGGAGCCGGGGAGATGTGCAGTGATACTTTGCTCTTTACTATGTGTGACCCCTTTCAAACAATACATAGTCTGCTTTGCATCCTTTGATGTTAGAAAAAGATTAATTAAAGCGGCTTTAAATGAATGTGTATGTTTGCATATGTGTTTGCAGTCTTGGGACACGACCAAAACCTCCCCTGAAGGGCAACACAAGTAGTCAGCACATTCAGCGGAGCTCCCAGACACAAAAATGTCCCTCATAATTTATAAATGAGCATCACAAGATTATATTATGTTTCTAAAATGACATCTTCGTCTGCCTCCAAAATTCTTTTTCCATGTCAGTCTTTTTTCAGTTGCAGTCAAAGCTGAGTTTGACCTGCTGTCCTGCACCCAGCTGTGGTCCGGCTTTAAGAGCCTGTAAAAGACTCCCTCTCACATTTTAAGATGATGGGTGCCGTTTAGGAACAAGAGGTTCATTGTTGGTGTGGACAAAGGGGCATCTCTTTTTAAAGACACACACACACTATTGCACACACATATGTACACATACATAAAAGAGCCTACACAAATGGGCATATACGATTACTAAAGATGGAGTAATTAACTTACATGAAAGAGAATATTAAGCCCCTCTTAACCCCTACCCCCATCAGTGTTGTCTATTTATAGCTTAGTAACTGTAACTATGGACACAGAATGCCTGTCCTGGATATTTCTACGTTAATGTGTGCATGCTACAGTTTTGACCATTTGTCATCTTTTATTTGGACTTCACAAGCAGGTGCTTTGTCTGCACCAGCGCAAGCTGCTAATGTTAGCATATTCATCTTGCTAGCATAATGTAGTAGTTTAACAAAGCAATACTTCCAAGTTCAATAAGCATTTCAGTAGCAGAACAACATTTTGTGTGTTTACATGTTATTTCAAACACAGTGCAGTGCATCCCCACTGTGTTTAAGCTAACGTTAGCTGAACTGTCCAGTTCTGTACAGAAATTGGTGGCAACCCAAGTTATAAATTTGGTCACTGAAGGTCCTTACTGCTGAAGCTTTTACTTGCTAAAGTTAACTAATTCTGTTTGAAAATAAAAACAGGGCATGAATGTAACTGCGCTCTAAGAGTTAGCTGGAAAACAGGGTAATATGTTAGAGTTAAGAGTATGATGTAGCATATTTTTATCATACTTAGTATTAATAGTATTTGGCCTAAATAGCTCAATACAAGAACTTGTTTATTTATTTCTGCTAGTCAGGATTTATATAGTAAGACTTCTTAGCTTGAGACATGTAGCTTTAGTCTTTATAGTTATGTGCATGTGATTATTTAAGACCAATTTTTGATATGCTAACAACAGTTTATCAGCTGACAAACAAGAAAATGATAAATGGGAAGTTGCTTTTGTATGCCTTTTTCTTAAATCTTGGACTTATGGTTTCAAAATTACAAAATTACTTTATAGTTTACTTAATTAATTTATGGTGGTAAATAAAGGCTAAGTATTGGAAAGGAAAGTTGAAGGGAGGTGGTGCATCAGTATTAAGGATGGGACTTTGAGAAACTAACAATTGATGGGATGGATCTGTGTGTGTGTGTGTGTGTGTGTGTGTGTGTGTGTGTGGGTGTGTGTGTGTGTGTGTGCGTGGGTGAGAGCACACTAT
>JAQLOL010000005.1:9768849-9793083 GCA_029783665.1 Naso thynnoides | reverse complement strand
TGTGTGTGTGTGTGTGTGTGTGTGTGTGTGTGTGTGTGCGTGCGTGTGTGCACACGCATGTGCATAGAGGAAACTTCTTTTTTTTTTTTTTTTTTAAATTCTTGATTTTTCAGTTAATGACCTTGATGTCATCATTGTTTAAAAAGCTAGTTAGCCTTCCACAACTCTCGGTAGAGTCATTCAGTACTCCAGTGAAAATTGTGTGTTTTTAGGCAGCACACACTGGCCTTGTGTCACCAGCTTTCGCCTGACTGTTATCAACAGGCAGAGAGCATGTTGTGAGTGTAACTGAGGACAAATGGTGAACAAAGATCAGGATGAGCAGAATAAGCCTTAGATATTCTGTTTCATGTTGTGGCTGAGATTGCAGATTGTTGCCTCATGGGATGGGACTATAAACTACGCAAACTTAACCCATGGTTGCTGAGAAGTAAGAAAATAAGCCGCTTCAAGTCCCATAACAAGCCTCCCCCAATTTCTGGAATCGTTTTGGACTCCTCATTTTACCATTTAAATTCATGTCCCTATCCAGCTCATTAAAAAACACATGGAGACACACAAAATGTATTCCCCATGAATCAGATCTGTCTACTCTGTCTGCTCACAATAGGATAGTTGGGTCAGATGATGTGTCGACACTGTACACTCTCTTGGACGTATGCATTTGATTTGCAGGCAGCAGTGGGGAAGTGTTATGGTCGACAAAGAGGGCTGTAGGAAAAATGTGACCAGAGTTGTGGGTCACCACAGCAACGCCATGTGTTCCCCATCAGCCCTTGTTGTGAAACCTACATCAGGGGCCGGCTGCGGAGGAAACAATTAGATCTCCTCTAAGTCCTCTCATATTTATTCCACTTTTCTGAGAAAGACCTGTCTTCATTGCAGCCTTATTCTCTCAGGATCAGGGATTAGGCTTCACATTGCAGTAATACAACATGTGCTCAGCACTCTGTAATTTTGTTATTTTGGAAATGTTGTGTCATATGTGACCTAATGTTTTTTTTACATCTTACTGCACTCAGGAATAGTAACAGGATGTGTATTATTTTACATGTACAGAGATTGTCACCCAAGGCACCATTCATTCAGTCAGTAAACCTCATACAGTACATGCATGGACCTCTGCCCTGATTTGGTCCTTTGCAAACTAGCCAGGAATGTGCACTGCAGATGGAATGGTAGTGGGTGTTGCATCCCCATGTGGGAAATAGAAAACTTTTTCCAGGCTGGCAAAATTGGACTGGGGCTGGGCCAACTGGATGGGTCAGTGGGTGCGGAAAGAGACCTCGAGGATTACATGGGTATCCCTGACACTAATGTTAATGGCTGCAGGCCATGTCAGTGAGGGCCATGATCGCAGCTGGGTATCCGCCTACCAGTATTATTCCATTTCCCATACTTCTCCATACTTTTCACCCATTTGTGAATTACTTTATACTGATGTTTTGAAAAGCACTATACACATAAAACTTTTTATGGCTGTAGCTCACTATGACTTATATTATTGATCGAATTACTGATCATTTTTAGCTGTACTACCCTGCGTGGGTCCAGGGATGTCAGGATGGGTGAGATGTCGGTTGGTTGTTCCATTGCTTTGACCTTGACTGAAATATCTTAACACCTTTTTATGGGTTTGCCATGAAATTTAGTACAGATATGGATCCTAATGACTTTGTGATCGCATGGATTTTCCTCTAGAGCCACCAAAAAGTGGTCAAGTTGTCATTTTCAAATTTAAGTGATACTACATCCACAGTTCTCGTTTTCATTTGCACTACTCTGGTACTTAAACGAGTCGGAAAACAAAATGGAAATACTGCTGGCCTTGTTTCAGTGTGAAGCTCTAGGAATAAATTGTGGTCTAAACGCGTATAAACGGATACATTTGGAACCCATGATGCAGAATAACAAATCCCAATGAAAAATATACAGAGAAAATAAATTTAAAACAACTTTCGTTACACTTTTATCATAGCTCCTGTGGCCTCCTGGCCTGCCACGCTCCATAAATAATATACGTTGCTTTGAGTGTTGTGATGTACAATGTCAGAGAACAATTTCATTGAGGAATGGAAATTTCCTCGGTGAACTTTTCTTAACGGAAAGAGGCTGCACATTGGGCGATCCACTTTATGGAAGCTGTAATGCTGTTATGATCACAGTGATAAATGTAACAGAGGGATTATAGAGGCAGCACACACATGATGGACTTCATTACAGACAGACATACATATGCAGACACATAGTATAGGCACACAGGTGGTTGGTCCCTGAGGTTAGGGCAACACCTCATTTAAGACTATATGCAATATTTGCAGTTTCTCTCTCACACACACACACACACACACACACACACACATACACGCAAGCTGCAGCTGTGTCCTGTTTAGAAACACATGTGCCTGGACGACAGACTTGAGAAGTCTCATTCCTCTAATGTGAGGCAATAGCACAGGTGTCAGGCCCCAGAGACCCCTGGGATAGTTGGAGGTCCAAGCTGTTGTGTTCTCAGCCTGGGTTCCCAACTTGAGTCTTGATCTTCAACACACACCCTCAACACATACAGACTCTCTCTCACACACACACACAATCAGACACTTTAGTCTAACCACTGGTCATTAGCAACCCTTTCTCTCTGGTCTGGATGCTGTCAGGTCTCTGGCACTTGCATGTGCACGTGCTGTAGAAATGACATGTCTATGCAGAAATTAGCTCTGAGTCTAAACACATTAATTCTAATGTAAACTGGCCTCAAAGCAGCTAAATCCCTGTATATTGGAGGGCTAAACAAAGAGCAGCAGAGAAGCAAAGCAAGGGCAAGAAATGACTGTTTGTCTAAATGTCATCTGTTTTTATCCCTTTACTTCATCTTTCTGTCTTCGCACATGAGAAAGTTCAAGCAGATGAGTCAGACGAACTTCTTGTTGTGAGAAGGACCCGACCGATATCGTATTTTCAGGACAGATGCTGACACCGACATTAGGGCACAACAAAATTTTCATATCCAAAGATATGATTGAGACAGGAATTCTTACATTTTAACAAACTTTATTCCAACATCAGTGCACTGAACAGTAAACACTTTACTTATTAAATAACAGATCACCCCCTGCTGGACAAACTTTGTAATTACTCAGTTTTAACTCACTAGTTCAAGCATTTTTTCAACCTAAACTTTCCTTCAGCCAAGGATTCAGAAAGCTGACCTCCAGGACTCCAGCCTGGAGATCTAAACACACTCTAATAGATATCTAAACATCATCTACAGATGTTTATTTATTCTGCCTGAGTTCTCCTCAGGGCATCCAGTTGAGGACCCTCTTTGTCCTCCAAGCTTCTCCCCTCGAGCTTCTCCCCTAACCCCTTTCGCCCCCACCACTCCAGGGGAGCTGAGCCCCATTTCCCCCTTGGGCATCATGGAGAAGGGATGTGGATCTTCAGGAAATGAGTCCAAGTAAAATGTGTCCAAGAAAAACACGTGAGCTCGGTTGCAGAGCAGTGGGACAGAATCCACCGACGTGTCTAAGCCCGATGGTGGGAGTCTGATAGAAAGGGCAGACGTTTAGTGTTTATGTGCTGTAATTCACTTCCTGGACTTTCTGTCTTTCTTGCCTATTTCCTTCATTTATGTGTTTTTACTTTATTTCTTCACATCCTCTCTTCTCCTTTGATATGACTTTTTTTTCCATATGTACATTCATTCCTTCATGTTTCTCTTATCCCTTTTTATTCCTCTCTTAAATCATTCCAACACACATCTGATCATCTACGTCCTTTTTCACACCTTTCCTTCCTTCGTTTGTTCTTCTCAACTCTACTTCCTCCTTTAATTCCTTTCATTCTTCCCTCATGCTCTTGATAATTTTTTTTTCTAATTTCCTTTGTAGTCTGTAGGGACTAAATCAGTTTGGTATCGCTGGATCACTGCTGTTTGCTTCAAACAAAGTGCTTGTGGAGTGGATGAAACCACCTCTCTCCACACTTTCTTACATCAAAATTAGCGAAGCAAGAGAAATTGTATCTTTTCTTTCACCTTGACTAGCTAGTGTGCAGAGAGGTGAATTTGTGCAGGACTTTATCTTCTTTTACACGCTCTTTTTTTTCCATTCTCTTCAACAATTGAGACAACTTGAATAAAGAAAGAAAGTCCAAAATCATGCCGAGTTATCCATTTATTCTAAGATCACATCTCATCTGTCTCTATGACAGCAGGCTCTTCCCTCCACCTTCATGTTCAGTCATGCTGAATAAGAATGCCTTCTAACTTGTTCAGATGAAATCGTCATGCCAACTAATAAGTCTCAAGCATACCTTAATCTTAATTATAGACCTTACTCAACATCACATACTGTGAATGCAGACACTCAAAGAGACTCACTATGACCTCATGGTCAACAGGAAAAGTTAACATAACAGAGTTGTGTGTATATGAGTGCACCCACTGTGGTCTACACTGTGGATGTATGGGGCTGTCAGTGGCCTGTCCAACACTGATGACATCAGAGAATACTGTTCAAGCCGCATAGCATCAGTCTTCCTTTAGGACAACCCTTTTGTTTAGACTCCAGTGTTATTTCTAAGGAGATACAGTATATACAACCATCAGGAGGGCATGTCCTCTGAGATTTTAGATATTAACTGTTTGTAACAGAGCAAACAGAGAGCTGATGACCCCTGAAAAAGAGATGCAAAGCATAATTTATATGAGAGCGACAGCAAGATTGCTTTACGTGCACGCATATGTTTCCTGAGGAAAATGAGGCATTTGATTGCAAAGATCAGTAAAGATCAGTCATGGATTATATATACATATTCTTCCTCATGCTCTATCAAGGCAACAAGTAGAAGACAGAAAATGTGTAAAATGGACACATTCAAAGGGAATATTTGAGTCTGGTTTGTCTCCAAGACACAACTTTTTCCTGTTATCATATCTCCAATCACTGTTGACCTTCTGTACCTTAAAATTTATGGTTGTAATCAGATACTATCTACAGTTGTTCTTTTATTAATTCTTAATATTATAGATATTAATATTTGATGCAATTCTTTAAAAATGTCCTCTTGTTCCTAGTTCTTCCAGTCAGACAGATGAAAAAACAGAGGGAGCTTCCGGCCATTTGTTTATTGATTTATTTTATTCCTCTCTGAGGTCAAAGGTTTGTGTGCCGGACTGTGTGTTCCCATCCTGTTCTTAGCGTGTCGTTCCCAAACCATCCACCCCAGGGGACGATCTGGGTCCAGATGAAATTTATGGTGTCAGACGGGGAGACTTTTAATAGATCTGAGATTTAGGAATTTGAAATGCAAACACGCCCACGTACGCAGAGAGAGGACCGAGTGAGATGAAGGTTTCTGCGTTTTGCACGGTTTGAAGAGGAGGGATTTTCTCAGAGTTTCTTCATTTGGATCAGATGTCATGAAGGCACTTGGTTAGGTTTACAGAAGTGAAGTAGAAGAGTAAATATGTCAACTTAGAAATAAATCCGTGCTTCTAAAAGTAGGATATTGCTCACACTTCTGGACAGCAACATGTGTTGTGGCAAACACTGGTTTAGTACAGATGAAATAAGATAGATAAGATCAATTTCATACAAATTCAGACTGAAAAACTGTTTTGTTTTTTTTCCCTGCTGTTTGTGTTTAAAGTTTTAAGTTTGTTGCATCTCTGATGGATGTGGTTAGTGCCTTTTTGGCACTTGTACCCACACCCAACAGTGATGCCAGTGATGGTGTATCAACACACTGTCCTGCACTTACACAAACATCAATGCAGCAAGGTGACAAGTTAAACAGAAGGTCGGTAAAATCTGAATTTTTATCACACAAACCTGTTGTCCCTGCAGGTAGCTTTTGTTTCATGTTTTGTGCATACAAGGGAACAAGATACAAGGTGTATCTGAAATACACTGATTAAACTTAACAAAATGGGGAAAACATCTGAGTGGCTAATATGACTTTAGTTTATATGTCTGGTTCAAATCAGCTGTAAACCTCTGCAGTCCAGTGGGCACCCACTCTCCACTCATCAGGACATAGGTTTAACTGGAGGAGATCATCCAAAATCCTCCTTACACATTCCTACAGCTGCAAAACTGGAGCTGAGATGAGTCGCTGTCAGTGACGCACATGATACATGTGATGTATAAAAGAAGATAACAACTGGGGAGAAAAATTGTGGAGACAGAAATAACTAGAAAAGACTTGAAAGTACTGGCAGTTCAAGTAGCCAGGGCGTGTGTGTGTGTGTGTGTGTGTGTGTGGTAGTCTATGCCCCTCCAATGAGGTGAGAAGTGATTGGATAAAGACACCAGTTGGCAGAACAGTGTGGGAACGGTTGCTGTTTTATTGCTCTTTTACAATCTTTCCTTTACTTTGTTTTTCACAGTCCTAATGTCTTGTATGTGTACAGAATCACTCTGTTTCCGTTTATTCCCACATTTATGTCCTCAATCTTGTCATTTCAGTTGTTTTTTATTTCCTTCTGTCACACACCTCTCGTTCACCTGATTAATCTCACTCTGTAAAGTTTAATGGTTTTAGCCCAGCAGTGTTTCTCTGTGGCTGGGGCTTTAAATTTAAGGAGAGTGACTGTCTTTTGAACCACGTAAAAGATCCCTTAAGAGACATTCAAATTCCAGCACTGCATAATCTTGAAAAACTTACTGTTGTTTGTGTGAAAATTAGGTCAACTCTACCTAAAATGCTCAGCATCATTAGACATCGATGACTGATGTCCAGACACTTGGCTTGATGCAGTAGGTGGTGTTAACAGTGTTGCACTATGTGATGACATACATCGATTGCTTTCCCAATGGCCACACTGTTGTCTAGCCTTGTTTTTTTTTTAATCAAAACATAGTCAGATGACAGATGCTGCAATTATCCAGGAATAGCAGGAGTCGTATTTCACTTTTCACATGGCGAGAGTAAGGTGAGTTGACCACCAAGACGATGGCAAAGGTTTCGGTGTCAAAGTGGAAAAGCAAAAGCTGCTATGTGGCAGTATTCCAACAGTGTCTGCTCCTTCTTTTTCTATTTCACCTTGCAATTTTTTACACAGATCACCTGTAAAGAAATGCCAAACGTGACCATTGCCTCGTTTCATAGACTCATTTTTGATGAACATTTGCTGGATGCACTGAACTCACTGACACAATACATCTTCTTGTGCTTAGTCATTTAAATTCTTTTAATGTGAAGCTTCAGCCGTTTGTCTGGTTCAGGTAACCCTGAAAACATGCTCTACAGATTATATCCGGTCTAATCGATAACACAGATGTTGTCACAAGTTCATTAATCGGTGTGAAAATTTCACCACTGAGCGCCACTACTGGACACACACATCTTTCAGGCTAATTTCAGATCTGATCTAACTCTCTAACATAAAGATACAGACATAAGCACACACACATGTCTACAGTCCTGCATGCTTATTAACCCTTTTGAGATATAGACACGTGTGTTTGTTTCTGTATGGTGCTGTAAAAACAGAGACGTAATGCACGTTTCTGCTTCTTATGTTATTGATTCAGCAATGATAATTATAACAATTACAGCAATCGGTCTAGTGGGCTGTGTAGATAAAGACGTTTAGGTAATTTGACTTAAATAACATGCTGTAAGTTGTTTATTTGTTGTTTTTTTTCACAGTGGACTGTTGACTGTGAAAACCACAGTTTATCTCGACATCAAAATTGCACTACAGTCCTGAGTCGCATGTGTATGTCCATATGTATGTATGTGCTACATAGTTTGCTTCGTTTAAAACAAAGAGAAATTCAAGATACATTTAAATATGAAAACTGAAAGATTAAAGTGAAACTAGACAACTTCTTTGGCTTACCTTTGTCATTATGATGTAAACAGTGGTTGAAAAAAGACACCATTTGCTGTTAAATTGGTCTCCAATAAGCCCTGTTTTTACCATATTTTCTTTGCCACTGGGACGAAGGTTTTGTCGAAAAATGAAAAATCAGTGACACTCTCTGTACTCTCTGTCCTTATTTGCCGGTCTACGTTGCACTTCTAGCTACAGGTGACATCAGTACGAGCTGATCAGCTCAGCGTGCTCTGACTCGCCTCAGCCAAAAACAGAGTTTCTGTAAGCCACAGTGTCAGTTGGCTAAAGCTGAAGCTGAGACGGACCAGTTTACTACGCTGCAACTTTCCCTGCAATCGTTTCTTCTCATTTCAAACTGGACTTAAAAGAGAAACGAAACAAAGTGCAAGCTGGCGCAAATGGCTGCAGCTGATTTGCTTCTTAGCAAGTCTCATGCTACAGCTAGCATCAGCTTGCTAGCTCGTTTGCAGAAGTCATCTACAGCAACTTTCAGGAGAAAAATGACACTCAGTTCTTGTCTGAAGCTCTGTGACTCATTAGGTCTACAGCTGACAGTTTAAATGTGAAATAATCTATAAATTCTTTTTTATTAACAGTTTTTGGTCGGCAGTGTTGGAAAACAGACAAAAATTCCTGTTACATTTTTTGAGGTTTCAAGTGAAAGTCTTCTAATGGCTTGTTTTGTCCAATCAAGAGTCTGAACCTGCTGAGTTATAAATTAACACTGACATGTTGGCAAACAGTGAAGGTCAGGATAGTGTATGTCAACTGAAAAACCCTGGAAAGAAATTGGTGTTTTTTGGGCTGAAGATATGATGGGCTTGACTTTACCATCGACAGTGTAATACCTTCTTGGCTACAATTAAATGTTAAACATTTGGAACTTACTGGTAATCTGTGATTGACCTTCTGCCTGCCTGAATTCCTTCTTTTCCCCTGTGACTCATGGAGCTCACGAGACAAGAGTCTGAAGATATGACACGAGCCGTCTGTCGCAGATAGACACAAAAAGGAGCAAAGACAGCTCGAGAAAAAACCCAGAGGACAGTGTGGGTCTCCAGACTTTCTAATCTGGTAAAGTCATGAAAGCTTTCAAAAACAGAGAGGAAGTCAGACCTAAACAGACATGTGTGTACAGTGTGTGTCTTCTCTGTCCTTGAGTGAATACAAGACAAGAGGGACTTTTGACCTCTTCTGATCTGCTCCTTTTTTAGTTTTTATTATTTATTTTTTGTGTGGTTAGATAAATATTTCAATGCTTCTCTTGTCTCAGCATCTCCTGTGATATTATGTTGCTGTTTTAATGCAACACTTCAGTTTTTTCCCCACATACTTCATTTGGCTGATATTTTCACTTCTATGTGGTCAGTAACCAGGACAGACAGGAAGGGAGGCAAAACAGGCAGAAAGGGGAGACCAAGAAGAGATGCAAAGAGCACTCCAGAGTTTGGAGAAGAGGGGAGGAAATACTGGGTGGAAGTAGTGTGAGCAGATAAGAATGGGGAGTTTAGAGGTATGAAGGAAGTGAAGCTGTTGAGGACTGATAATTAAGGAGCTGGGAGGGCTGGAGAGTTGATTAAGGTCAGGAGAAGATGGAGAAGGGAAATGTTTTCACAGCAGAATCAAGCTTGATTAGACCATTTAATTGGACTACTGTCCTTGTCCTAGTATACAAACGCAGAGGGAGAATTAACTTATTGTACAAATCCACTACGGTAGGTGGTGATGTGCCTCGTTCAGCTGGTTGCTATTTGACCTTTTTCCGGTTAGCCAAACAAGCTAAAAACAAGTTAGCAAGCAGCTAGCGGAATCCATGTGGAATGGTGAAAACATGGGCAACTTTATAGCGCTGTATACTTCATATCTACGCTTTGCTTTTGGTACAGATTCGTCGCACGCTTCCCTCTCATTCTTTCAGGATTCTTGTTTTCTTACAGGCTTTCTTCCACAAATTTATGCTGTTTGAGTTCTGGGTCAAAGACGCAGCTGGGACTAACAATCATGCACAGATTGCTTAGGCCAGTCTGCGTCCAATTATAGCGTATACATGCAGGAGTAATTCGACTTGCAAACGCATCATCTAGGTGTGTTGGCTCGACTTTCAGAAATTTGATTTAGCGCATGTTTACATGCATTTTAAAAGTCCGGCTTTAGCCGGACTAACACAATAAAGTGATTTTGTCTAACGTCATGTAAACATACTGACTTACACCTGTGCCTTCTTGCAGGTGACTCCCACTCTGAACTGGGACACTGGCGAAACATGCTAACCAGCGTAGGTTGCTGATAGATATAAACATGATCCCTCACTGCGTTCCCTCTCAATAATGCATTGTGTTTGATTGGATCTAGCTAGAAGCAAAAGTCTGCTGGGTACAGCCTGTATGTTGTACCTGAATGTAAAATAACCCAAGTTACACATCTGGGACCTCTTGTGTTCCTTTGATGGTGGAAAAATGACCTTCCTGCTGTACCTTTATTTCAGCGTGTAAAGTCTGTCTACATTTGTAGCTGCTGATGCCAAAAGTCCACACACAGACATACACACAAATATGCATCAAGAACCGTCTCCCTGTTATCAGCTATGAAGGGAAACTGGTATTTATCAGCCCTCTGTTTAAGCCGTGCAGGAAGATCCAGACCAGTGCACATAGTGTACCATGCAATTGCTCAAGACAAGGATCTCTTAAAGCTCTCACATGCTTACACACATATACTGTACATTACACACACACACAAACACACACACACACACACACACACACACATACAGGTTTGTTTTACTTTGAAATTACACCCCTCCATCTCATACACTTTTCTTTTCTCTGTCACTGTATATTTTTCTTCTCCTCTATGTGAATTACAGCGAAATGTATTACTTTAACAGAACCATTTATCTTCAGAAAATGACTCAGTTTGATTAATTTCCTTTTCACAAGGATGATGTTTTACAGCTGTAGGTGTGTGTGTGTATTTGAAGAGCTCACTTCACTTCGTATGCTAGAGGGACTTTTTTTCCGCCATAACAACAAAGAACTGAGATTTCAAATGAAACAGGTGGCAGCTTCCAGATCTGAACTTCAAATGGCATCTATACTCACGGCAAGAACATGCACATAACTTTTTGGAACTTTGGTGTTTTTAATTGTTAAATAAACCTGGCAACAAACAGTCGGCATTGAATGATAAAGAGGATTAGGTCTGATAACCAGCTCCTGGTGAGAGGCAGATATGACACGACACGTCAAGGGACAGTCTTGCCATCTAGGTTTGGATTTCAAGAGATTTCTTCCGCAGTTCTTGACAATGGAGAAGACTTTGGTCGACCATTTCCCACAGTGGAAACATCCAGAGACCGCAGCTCCCAAGACAGACAAATGAGTGATGTCTGCATGCAAAGTGATGACCTCTGTTTCCTGGGGTGCAAGGAGAGTGCTGCTGCTGGAATCTCTTAAAAAAAATCTCTCTTGAGACAGCTGCAGGAGAAATTAAGATGATTTTTAGAAGGAAACTAAAAAAGAGGAGAGCTCCTCTACAACAATAATGCTCCAGTCCACCAATCAGTGGACACCTGCTCCTTTCACCTGATTTGGCACCATCACTAATTCCTCTTTCCTATGATGAAGAAGCAACTCACTGCTGTGGACTGCTGTCTGTAGGCCTGAGAGACTGCAGCTTTGTAAAAACTAGGTATCTGCTGGCTACTCATCTGCAGGAGGAAACTATGCCGAAAAATACATGTTTGTTTTATAATTGACTCCGTCTACCGTAGGCCATGAACTTATCAATCACTCAGTCCCAACCTGATAAGGTCCCCCCTACGGATGTAATCATACTGGGTCTGAGTCAGGTCCTCCAGATGTTTCCACTTGTAAATGCAAAAAATCACAGCGCACATTGTGTAACACAACTCCCGTTATTCATGTGGTTGTTTTTACAGGACTGTTGTCCGTCTGTTGTCTGCTGTATAGGCAACAGCTGCAAGGTTAAGATTGAAGCACAGACAAAACACACACCTCCTGTTCCAAAAAGTCACCAATAGACAAAGCTCAAAAATACACACACACATGCAGGTTGCATTCATCGAGCCATCAATTATATACAAGTTCATCTGAGGCTTTATCTCACACGTGTGTTGGATTTGTCTGTGAGCTTGTTTGAATTGTTGACTGACACTGTTTAGGCTCCCCTCAGTTTTATTAATTCCTCCGAGACCCCTGGCGCTGGCCTCGTATAACAAGGCCCACAGCAATTTCTGTCTGGGGACAGGCAACATTAGCGTTTGTTGGTTCTCACAGGAACACTGTCAGACCCCCGATCCTCAGGGTCATCGCTGATTGACCCGCTGAACTCCTTGACCATACAAACAGGCCTAATTCCCAGAGTAGCTTCACCCTCATGTGTTTTCAGACCCTTTTAAAAGTGCTGCCTCGTATTATTCTGTTTTCATCCCAGCAAACTTTGTTGACTCTCTTCCTCCCCTCAATGCTCTCCCCCCCGGAACACAGCGAAGGTAAATGGCACACATCCTGTTTGCGAGTAACATTGAGATATATGCGTTTGTCTGTTTTTCAGCCACCTGTTTGACTTGATCTGTCAGTCTCACTCACCTGTGCTGAAAAAAAGGCCTTGCTTGAGTGTGTCTATTTGTATCCTGCTGTTTCATCGTTGACTGGTGAAGGAGGCAAATAGAGGACACATAATTTACTGCCAAGTCTGTAGAAAAATTGCAAATAGAATATTTAGATGTTTAAAAATGTAGCAGAGGTGTGTCTTGGATAGCAGAAACATACTTCTGCCACTGCCAGGCTCACATTTTCTCTGCTTCCCATCAGCCTGTCTGTGTTTTGTCTTTCATCACTCGCAGTATCATAATCAAATTGTTATATTTAGCTCGCAGATTAGGAGACTGTCTGCAGTTTCAAACAGAGAGCAATTAAAATCCTCTTCAGACAGCTTTTAAAGTTTCCTTGTTCAAGCTGTGATTTTTTTTTTTTTTTTTTTTTATGAGACAGACATTTGACAGGAGAGTGTGACTTTATCTACCTTTACCTCATCTCTGCTCTGTCTGGTATGTCTTAGAATAACATTTTGTGTGTATGAGTGTGTGTGTGTGTGTGTGTGTGTGTGTGTGTGTGCGTGTTTGTCTGTGTGTCTAAGAGGGTCTTTCAGTTGTGTGTAAGATAAAGGGGAAAAGATATAGCATGCAGGCATGTTTTAAGCTGTGTCCAGGCAGCTTATTAAACAAAATACATTGTTAAAGATGCTGTAAGTGGTATTTAGAAAATTTTCCCATAATTTTTGTTTTATAAGTGTTAAATAGCTCTACACTCAGAAAGACATCACTTACAAAGAGAGTTTTGTCATTAACATGGGTCCTTCACTTTGCTGTACACAGAAAAGATATTTTCTGGTATCCCACTCCTACTCTCGTCCAATCAGGAGAGAGGATTCCAGAAATGTATTTTCAGTCTACTGCAGAATGGAGAGACTTTGAGACCCACATTACTGACCAAACTCTATCAGTTTTGGCTGTCAGAATGTGGAGGTGTTTGACACTTACGGTGTAAAATCACTTACAGAACCTCTGATTTGTTTGCTTGTCCTTCCCTAAAAAGTTGAAAAGAACATAAAGGAATTCAGTGGCATTAAATGAGTTTCATGCATGTTCACATGTATATATTAAGTTTTATTTCTTTTTCTCTCTATCTTTCATGCCCCTGAGTTGAGCAGTCAGTCTTGATCAACCAGCTGTCTTCTGACCATAGACATTTGTAATTACACTGTTTGACCACTGGATGGGTGTAGAGAGTTGAAAGAGGAGATTTCACTGGGAAAAAGACAAAAATAAAAGGAGTTTGTCTCCCTCTTGTGATGAACCTGCAAGCAAATGTTTTCAAGTGAAAATGTGGGAATATTTTTAACTGAATAATAGTAGTTTTTCATATTTCATGCTGCATTGTTGTGATGCTTTTGTTCTAACCTGTCCATAAGTCATGTTTTTTTTTTAATCCTCAAATCCTCTTTCCTTCCTTTTTTAACAGGTAAGATTGATTTTTTTTGATAGCACATTCATTAGCAAGAATAGCTTACCTATGGTAAACTCCTAACACCCTCTAAATTGATTTATAAATAAAAATAAACTCATAATTGATTCAGATAAATGATGATCCTGACTGTAAGCGAGAGTGCAGCAGCTTGAAGTTTATTTGGTGTATTGCACCCCTGACTTGCAGTTAATCAACTCATTTTCTCTCTACCTCCCCACTTTCAGGGTCACCCTGGGCCCCTTGGTCCTCAGGGCCCTCAGGGACCTCCAGGGAGACCGGGCGACCCGGGCATCCAAGGGCCAAAGGGGCAGAAAGGTGACCATGGCCGCGGTGGCACCATAGGTCCTAAAGGACATGTGGTAAAGTATTCTCCTTTTCCTTTACTAATTGTTAAAAATCACAACAGTCGTGTGTGTCCTCTCATTTTAATGTGTGACTCTTGTGTCTCTACAGGGAATGACCGGCGTTCCTGGGTTTTCTGGCAATGATGGCATTCCTGTAAGTCCATCCATCAGTCTAGACACATACAATAAAAGCTCACTGTGTATTGTGTCAAGACTGACTATAATTTGTTCTGACTGTGATTTGATGTTCATTCTGCAGGGCCACCCAGGACTAGCAGGGCCCAGGGGGAAGCCAGGCGCAGACGGCTGTAACGGGACACAAGGAGACTCAGGGTTATCAGGTCAACCTGGCTATGACGGTGCTCCTGGTTTTCCGGTAGGTGCAACTCAGAAACCTGTACAGAGTGTCATTTGATTTTCTGTAAGTAGCACTAACCTGTTTTTGTTGTCATTTCTCAGGGACAACCTGGCAGGAAGGGAGAAAAGGGAGACTCTCTGGAGCTCAGTGTGTACATGGAGCGCTTCAGGGTGAGGAAGACCAATTTTCATCAAATATGATTTTGTTCTGAGAGAATCCTGGATCCATAAAACTGAATTTATGGCTGGATATTGAGAAGATACAGCTCTTATTAACTTTGACCGGCTTTCCACAGGGAGATCCAGGCACACCGGGGAGCAACGGAATATTTGTAAGACACATTATTCAGATTATTGGTTATTTTTAGCATTTGTTATAATTTCCTTGTTTCCTGGTCATATGATTTTTTTTAAATTTTTTAAATTTTTTTGTTCTTTTCTGTCTCTTTCTTTCATTTACTTTTTCAGGGGCCTCCAGGAAACCGAGGATGGCAGGGGAACAGAGGCATTCCAGGACCAAAGGTGTGTGTGTGTGTGTGTGTGTGTGTGTGTGTGTGTGTGTCTGTGCGCACGTAAGTGACTGAGTCAGCAATTTTATTATAGGTTTGTGAAGTCTTTTATAATGCAAAGTGCTCATTAGGATCTTGTTCCTGTTTACTTCTAGGGTCCCCCAGGGCCTCCAGGTCCCCCTGGACCAAAGGTAAACAAACAACAATATATGTTTAATATATACTAAAAATTTAAATGTTATTGAATAGGAACCTGAATAAGTGATTCCAGCTTTGACTGTTGTTTGTTTTCTGGGCAGGGCACGATGACCAAAGTGTTGAAGGGACTCAAAGGCGATCAAGTGAGTGACCACGTTTGTCAAAAGCATGTTGACATACTTATTAAGTGAAGTCATTCTGTGAGGTAGATGCTATGAAAACAAACCCGTTTGCTGTTGCTGCATGAAAAAATCCTGAATTCACTTCAGTCACTGCCCATCTGCAGATGGAGATCTGTAACAGTTCTCTGTCACACATTGATTTGCAGCCATGTAGTATTTCCATGTAATGCTATTTTTACTAGAAAAGAATATTCTACTTGAACCCCACCAGATTTATCTGATGACTATAACATTAAATACTTTCCAGATAATGATTACAAGAGTTTTATAAAAATATACATTAAAAAGTATTACAAAAGTATTACATTTATAAAATATACTTATTTTTTAAAGTCAGCATTTAAAAGTACAATGTTAGGGGCATAAATAATGACAAAACATAATAAATAAATAAGTAAATAAATAAAGGGGGTTCAGACTTCCTTTTACATGACAACGGTGTGCCGGCGCCCCTCAAAATGCAAACTTTGAAACCGGATAACAGAGTCTAATCTTTTGAAATCACAACCTTCTTTCAAATTTGCTGAGTAAACTGGCAAAACAGGAAGCCTTTGAAAATTTATTTGTTTATTTGTTTATTCACATACGCACATTCGGCCGAGATCAATGACACAAAACACAATATAGTGTGGTATGTGAATTGGCCTCCAAGAAGCTATTTAAGCTTATAACAGGAGCTGAAAATGGTGACTAAGCTAATGCTAATGCTAGCGCAAGTCAGTATATTCTACAATTGCCACTACCAAACTCCAATTCAACACTCTACAGTGCAGCCAAAGCAAGTCGAATATGACAACAGTCTGTAATAGCCTAATTTTAGAAGTCAAACTACAGCTGGTTAGTACGGAGGGGTATTGCTGCCACGCCATAAAAACAAAAGTGCATCAGTGTTACATTTTAACATGATTTTTATTGTTGTAATGATAAAAATTAAACATCATAATGCAATATTTTGACGTTATAACATATCTTCACATTATTTCAACATCCAAACTTATACATTATAACATGAAACTTTACTGTCACAAAAATGTACTATTTTATATTGTTAAAACATGAAACTTAATGCATTATAATGTGATAATTTGTTTTTGTAACAGTATACTATTTGTATATATTATGATAAACATGATAACTATATTGTTATAACAAGAAATTATCATGTTGTAATGTAACAAGTTTTATATTTTATTAATACAAATAGTATATTGTTACAGCAATAAAAGTTTCATGTTATAACGTGATAAGTTTATTGTTATAACAATGAATCTATCACGTTAAAACGTGATACTGATCCATATATATTTGGCAGCATATACATGGCAGCAATATGCTTCCAGAGCTTAGGACTTAGCAGCACCAAGAAGTAAACAACTTTGGCAGCTCCGATGGTATGTCATTACAAACTCACACTGCCAACTACCTGCTTGGCATGCGTACTCAAGCATGCCAACTGAACGCAGATTTTTTTTAAATGCAAAGGAAGGGCTTACCTGTTTTTAGTAAAGCTGCCCTCGTCTGTTTTTCATAGTGAATTATGCCTGTGACAAATTACAAAGAAAAGAGTTTAGTTGTGTTGCTCACAAAACCATATATGGCCTTTACATAATATACTCTGCAAGACACTTCCATTGTGACCCTGAGTTAAAAATTTGGTAAAAATAATTTGAAGCGAATTGTCAGTGTTTTTAAGCAAATAAAAATGGAAAAAAGTCCGCACACTAGATAGAATCAGCTCCCATAATTTAATGTGATTACCACAAAATCAGTGACGTTTCGGGCCACACACCCTTCTTCAGACATGAAGAAGAGAGAGAGACACACCTATTTTTACACTTCTGATCATGTGATTGACAAACGTCATCAAATCTCATACAATGAGAATACACCTGTGACAGCGAATGCTTAATACATTAAGAAAAACAAAAGACTAAATACTAAATATATACATCACTGAATGCAAAAAACATTTAGCCCTACTTGAACAAAGTAATGAGAGTTTTGAGGTATTTGAAGATGTTACACGCAGCATCTTGATGGAGATAATATTATTAATTCTACACAACAACAAAATTTACATAAAGGTCCAGACAGAACTTTGCTTTTTCTTCTTTCAATGCCTCACAATCGCTCAGATTTATCTTGTCACCCGTTAGAGGGGTCAGCCCCTGAGTTAGGAGCCTCTGGAATAAAATACCTAACTGTACATGAAATACTTAAAAGGAGTTTTAACTGAAGTATTCAAAGCAGTAAAATGCTGCCTCAATACTAGCAGTCAGGTAATTTAATATGTAATTTATCAGTCACACAGCAGCATTTTTCCTGTTCTTCTATTTTTATACTGTAAGTATATTTTGCTGCTAATACCACTACCCTTGTACAGAATTTTGATTTTGATTGCAGTACTTTACTTGTAATGGAATAATTTAAAACTGGTCTTGATACTTTTATTTGAAAAATCTGTGTACTTGATGATGATATATGTATCTCTTACTGGCTGAGTTTTGTTGTAATTCCCACTTGAACCACAGGGGGACATCGGACCACCGGGGCCTCCAGGAAACTCTACTCATCCACACAGCCTGCCCCCCTATGGACCCCCGGTTTGTTCATCAGCAAAACTTGCTCATCTTTATTCATTAATCTGCTGTAATAAGTTTCAAGGATGGTTTGAAACATGAAAAGGAACAGGAACGTTATGGACACGGACACATGTAAATTATGTCCTCTTCTTTTATTATATTAGGGACTTGCTGGAGAGAAAGGTCTGAAAGGAGAAACAGGAGCAGCGGTATGTGATCACAGATATCACCGATGATATATTTTCCGACACATGTTCATTTTTACATCTCAGCATTCTTCTTCTCTGCTCATCTGATTTACTTTTGTTTGAATTATTTTAGGCTGACAACAAAGGAGAAACTGGCGTTATGGGATTCCCTGGACCACGGGTGAGCAAAGGCAAATTTCTGCACATTTCTGCATAGAGACCGTCCTCTGTTCATCTGTTTAGTTCATATGATGTTATTGTTTTTGCTCTAGGGTGAATCTGGTGCAGATGGGGATCCTGGACCAAGGGTATGTCTTTGTGAAATATAAAGGATGTTGCATTAGTCTAACATCACTAGACAAAATCTCATTTTTTATAATACATAATAACACTTTTGTTTCAGGGAGATCTTGGTGAACCTGGACGGAGAGGCTGGGATGGTCCTAAGGTGAGACTTTCATTTTGATCCCTGATATGTATCTAAACTGGCAATAACATGTACACTCAAATTCACAGGTTGTTTATCATTACCACTAATAAAATTTATCAGCAGTAACGAATGGTAATATTGTTTTTGTACTCAACTCATGCACAATATAAATCTGATTGACTTGTACTTGTCATACCATGTTACTCCACCCTGGTGTAAAATTTAAAAAAGTGTTCTACCTTTCACTCTACTGCATTAATTTGACATCTAACGTCACTGCAGGCCAGATTCCACAAGGACGAATGAGACAATGTGTTTAATATTTGCTTCTTTAATTTCACTGATTTTTGTGAATGCATGCATGTCAGTTAACTTTGTGTTCAAACAAGTGTAGTCTATTATTATTTACATTTTACGCAGCTTCCAAACTTTTTTGGAATCAGCCTGTTTTAGGTGATGTTCATAGGTTGCTCTTGTTCCTGTCTTTTCTTACCTACAAGCTAATCTTCATTGTCCTGTCAGTAAAGCAGCTTCTTTGGTAATAAGCTAATGGCCACATTGGAGGTTCAGAGTCGAATAACAGCTGACTGATCATTTTCAAACTGGGTTACAGTCCACACAGATACTAGAACAAAACTTGATCAGTAATTCTGGTGAAATGGCATTATTTCAACTGTGTTTATGCTATTGAATTCTTTATAAATATTATCTTTTTGCTCACATTGTCATCTGATTTTCAAAATCTAATTTGAACCTAGTCAGTGTGAATCAGCCATGACAGAGAGAAGGACACAAGGTTAATCATGAAAAAAAAAAACAGTATGTGATAAGACGGATACAGATTACAACCACAGGCTATGTGTCATTTCCAAGATGTGTGCACATCCTTCATGTGATGTCATCAAGTCACATCTGATCTTTATGCTCAAAACTCAATCAGAAGATGAGTGACACTGTGGCCCACTGAGCACAGAAACACTGACTGTAAGTTTGTCTTTTAGGGAGTAAGAGGTGACCCAGGAGAGCTGATTTCATCAGGACCCTCTTGGCCTTGGTCTTCATACGGTGAGTTGGTTTGAGAAACAGTCTCACAATCAGCCTGCTCGTGATGAAACCCACTGCCTGACAAGTGTTGACATGCACTCTGGTAAAACCGGTGCTGACGTGAAGTGAAACTCTGGGGAAATTAGTGTCATCACTGAAGTTCAACTTTAGCACATTTGTCAAAGCAAAAGTCAAGAGGTCAAAATAGCACAAGTGTGAGAAACAATAGAAGCAATCACTATTATCATTACAGTATATTCAGATGAGGATAAACTCTGTTGTAGAGCTACTTCTGAATAGATTAAAGGGTAACTAAACTCCCACTGACTGAAGTGCAACCTTTCTGAAATTCAAAAAATGCATCAAGTACGTGAAAAAACTTATCATTTCGGGCAGCGCTGGGAGGTGGAGCTTTACTGAGAGGTGACGAGGAAAATTTCATTGTTTGAGTATAACAACCACCAGACGCATCATGAATCCACTCATCAACCAATGGGGAAACCAGTCAGCCGATTTCAACCAGTAAAGGGCAGTTGTTATGCACATTTATCATGGAATATATAAAATTCAATTAATTTGCACAAAAATGTCAAGATTTAGACCTAAATCAGTCAAAAACACTACTTAGTACCTAATAGTATCAGTTTTCATCTTAAAAAATGGTTTAGGGGTTTAGTTACTCTTTAAAGTACTTTGAGACAGTGTGATATACATGAATCTAAGATGTCTAAAACAGCTATTGTTCAGATGTTTCATTTAATTATGCTTTTACTCTATAAGGTGGACCTCCAGGACCCCCTGGTGAACAGGGTCCACAAGGCGAGAGGGGCCCAATTGGAGACCAAGGCTTCCCCGGACCCCCAGGACAGCCGGCCTCTGACGGCCAGCAACTAGGTCTGTAACCTGAAGCTCTACAAGGCATAGATATAAATTTAGACAATAGACTGCTTCACACTCAGATGAGTTATTTTTGGCTCAGCTTTTTTCAAACCTGCGTCAACATGTAAGGAACGTTTTTTTAGCTTGAAATCATCAATTTATGAAATCATTTTCATCTCACAGTTACAAAACTCCACACAAAAATGTCAAGAAAAAGGAGCAGATGAGGGAATCCTTTTTAACAGACAGACAGACTTGCAAAAGATGTTTTACATACAGTTGTAAATACAGTACAAGAGTAAGATCACAGCAAAATGAAAAGATGACAGTATAACTTATTACTACTTTTACTACTACTTATTAAATATTCATTGTTATTATTTTAAGAGTTTTGTATAAAGTTCTTTAAAAAGGATAGAAATGTCAAGAGAGGATAAATGATAATGGCTGTTAGTTTCAGGTTTGTCCCAGTCTTGGTCAGTTCCGGCTAATAGATACAAAACGCACAAGACGTTGTTATATAATCATTATAACACATCACATTTTTTCACAGAATTGTTACAGTAAAACATGTAGGCTACGCCACATGTAGTAAAATACGACAGAGTCACAACATTGCTGCATTAGATATGAACAGTTATCACAACAGTGCTTTCCAAGATGAGTGAAATCTTAATAAAGTGAGCAATCAGGAATTCTTGCCAATGCCATGAACAATAATCTCCTTTATTTTGTTTTGTGTCTGTTAGTGTTTGATTTCATAGGGCCGTTTGGTTTCAAGGGGGAAGAAGGAGAGAAAGGCCAACAAGGAGAACCAGGACACCCTGCAGTCACTGCGGGACCCCCAGGCAGCAAGGGGCGCCAAGGGGCCCCAGGCCCTCCAGGACCCAAAGGAACATGTTAGTGATTGACTGAATTTGTATTTGTTTTAATACTTGTACACTTAGGTAATGTCTGAACCTTCACTGTGTTTCTGTTTGCCTTTAGGGGCAGAGTTCTTCAAAGGGGCTCCCGGTGGGAGAGGAAGGCCCGGAAATGCAGGCTCTAAAGGACAGAAAGGTGATGTCGTCATTAGGGGTGATAACCACAGAGTAACTCATGACACAATATGATCACAGTATGTTGCCCATGGCTATGACTGTATCACAATACAGTCACAATTGGTACATTTCAACTGTCCATGACACTTATCACAATATCTGTGTAACTAAAGAAGATAGAGACTAACCTAAGTGCCTCTTAAAACACAAACACACAATGTCACGCACACACACTCTGACTGCAACTTGTCCATGTTCCGTCATTCAAATGTAAAACACACTATGTTGTTGACCTGTGTACATATTTAGGCGATCACGGAGAATGTGCATGCACCAATGTAAACTCTCTGGCGGGACCACCTGGCCTTGCTGGTGAACCTGGTGATGCTGGGATGACCGGAGAGTTCGGTAAGGAGGGTGACGTCGGAGACCCAGGTCCCGCTGGACTGGACGGATTCCCTGTAAGAATTATATAATAACATCTTCATTCCTTCTGTCCATTACGTGCCAGTTCGTGCTGTCTCAGACTTCTCTGTGTTGTTTCGCAGGGATCTCCTGGAGTAAGTGGGCTGCCAGGACCAAAAGGTCAAAAAGGAAACACGGCTGTGGCTGAACAGAAAGGTGCAGTGTACTTGTCATGTCATCTCATTGCAGATAAGCACAGGGAGTACAACTGGATTAAGTTGTTGTGTGTTTATCAATAGCATGTGGTGAAAACTTTGACTAGGTAGGCAGTATCCAATTAATCTGGGACATTTCTGAGTTCGGTTAACAGATGCCAAACAGAGTCAACCTTAATTCGGCTATAAGTCGGCAAATATGGCTAACACTGACTACAATGTTAGTCTGATGTGAATTAATGGACACATTGAACTTACAAAGTGATTGCACACCAAAAACACCAGAGAGAGTCATGATGACAGGAAATGTTATGGAATGATGCATGTTTGATCTTGAAAATATACAGAGAATTGCAACATATGCTGTTGCTGCTAAAGGGATAGAGTAATTTAGACATGGAAAAGCTTGAAAGTATGGCTGCAGGCATGTACCTAGTCTCTTTTTAAGGCCACATCTGTAATCCTTTGCCCATTTCAGTTGGGTAAGATCTGCAGCTCGGGTGTTGGTATCCCGTTACCAACCACAGCTTTCTCCTTCATAAAATAAATGCTTTAAAGTGAGAAATATCAATATCGATTTATTGCTACCATTACGCTATTAACCTGTCTTAAAAGTCCTCATAGGGACAGTTCACCCAAAAATGAAAATTCAGTCATTATCTACTCACACTTATAAGGATGGAAGGATGGGTGGGGTTTTTTTTTAGTCCACTAAATGCTGTTTTTTGTAAAGGAAAAGGGTTTGCAGTTATCTCCCAAACAACTGAAGCAAATGGTGACCAGGATGCATAATTAAAGCATTAAATACCTCCATACTGCTCATGCAAACTAATACAAGTGTCCCGAATCCCTGATGTGCAATGTTGCTTTAACAAACATCACTGACATCATGTTTTTAGCCTTACATGTGTGCCATGTTTTTGCATATGTGAACGAGGCTCCCATATAAGAGTCTACAAGCTACAGTAAACAACAAGTCAAAAAACATAGTCTGTGCCGTTCTTTAAAACAACATGCCGTGTTAGGGGTTTGGGACACTTGGATTACTTTGCGTGAGCAGTATGGAGGCATTTTATAGTTTTATTATTTATTTTATTTGTTTGAATCCTGGTCACCATTTGCTTCAATTATTTGGAAGATAACTGCAAACTCTTTTCCTCTGAAACACCATGAGTGTTTTGTAAACTAAAAAACTTCGGCCACCCTTCCATCTGTATGAGTGTGAGTAGATAATGATTGAATTTTCTTTTCGGCTAAACTATCCCTTTGAGATAGTAGTTAATATCCATATGAATCCAAAATTTGCTTTTAATAGAGAATACTTGTCTTCAATACCCTATAGCCCTTGCTAGAAAAACATGTAACAAGCTACCTGGTTTGCTTATTCACAAGATCAGAGGCTCACACACTCACATCTGTAAAACTGCTATAACCACCCAGAGTGAAGAGTGGGTGTCATGTCACGTGACATTGAACAGCCATAGACTGTAAGGCTGAGGCGGAGTCAGTCTGTGCCTCTGTTGATGATTCAGCACAGTGTGAGCACCGACAACGCATGAGCAAATCTTCAAAAGCATTGGCCTTTGTGCCGACAGAGACACAGAAGCTCTACTTCAGCATTCAGGAAAGGTGGTTTTTAGGAACAAACTGTAGAAAAAGGAGCTAAAAAACAATTTACCCTGATGAGTTGTACTGAAGGTTACTTTAGAAATGTAATAGGTTACACATTGCTAGTTACCCTTTTTGAAAATGTAATAAGTAATGTAACAATTTCAGTTACTTTGTCAAAGTAATGTACCTATTACATTTGACTACTTTTCCAAGTTTTTAACAAAAGTTTTCAACTGTGAACCATTTTCTAATGCTCAAACCAGACAGTGGCAGATGTGGGATGCTGCAAATTCAAACAAGAGAACCAATCAAAAGCATCAGAGTAGCATCAAATTTTACTAAACCACCTTGATC
>JAQLOL010000005.1:9742597-9756511 GCA_029783665.1 Naso thynnoides | reverse complement strand
TGTTTTTGTCAAAAAAAAAAAAAAAATTTTTAAATTGTTCCATAAAAACATTATTCTACTTATTTGTGTGAGCTGTCCACTTATCTGTATTTTAATTTCTTAGAGAGGAATGTCTTCATTTTTTATAGAAAACAGCTGGTCACCGGAGATTTTAGCAAACCTTTTCAAACAGGAATAACTTATGTGTTTGTTAGGAACTAGTTTCAGCTGCAGATACTATTTCTGGCAGCAGGAGGGTCATATGATTAAAAGTTTACTAGGCCACTGTGTTAACTGAAGGGAACACGCCACCCAGCACAATAACAGAACTCACTGATGTGTTTTTGATGGACTTTGGGCAATGAAGCTGTCAGCCGCACAGAAATAGATGATATCTGGCTTTGGTTACTGAAACAAAAATAGTAGATCAGTTCATTGTTGATTTTGTTTTGTTTTTTTTACTTCACACTTGCCTCATTTCCCTCCCTCTCACCTTTGTCTCCACAGCACACTGCCGCAGGAAATGAAGGCGGAGGTCAGTCCCTTTCATCGCCTGGCTCCTGCCTGGAGGATTTCCGCACAACGCCGTTTATTGAGTGTAACGGGGCCAAAGGGACATGCCACTACTTCGCTAACAAGCACAGCTTCTGGTTAACCTCCATAGACCAGTCGTTCCACTCTGACCCGAAGTCAGAGACTCTCAAAGCCGGCCAGCTACTGTCTCGCATCAGCCGCTGCCAGGTCTGCATGAAGAACTTGTGAAAGACTTGACAGTAGAGCTGACAGAGGAGCTGTTCCACTGACAGTGGTCTAGTGTTGTCTCTCGATCCACTTAGTAACCAAACCAAAGGAGATCTGAAATACTGATTAGATCAATGTAAATGGGAAACTTGTCTCCCCACAAAGCCACAGAGCTCAGATATGCAATGACTGTGCAATGCCTCGAGCTTTTAGCGAAATGTCCCACTGTACATAAAGCAGGTGAAGACCTATGATGAACCCAACATCATAATGGAAAACCAGGTATTTTTGTGTTCAATGTAGATTGGTGCTTACTGTTTAACTTATTACCTCAGCTACTACAACACAACATGTGTACCACAAAGTACAGCTGAACCAAAGATGCCCATGTGTATGCACTGCTTCAGTTAACCTAGATGTTCTTATCGTTTAGGGCGAGCAGCCCATCATAAAGCCACTAACACTGCAACACAAAGTTGTTGGTTGATACTATTGACAGTATTATCCTGCTTTTTTATCCATCGCTCTTACAAAACCTATTTTTATAATGAGTCTTTTCAAACTGTTAATGCTTTATACATTTAATAACTTTTGCAGATTTGTCTGTAACTCTTTATACAGCATATGTTCACACAATGCACTGATTCTTTTTGTATTTATAGCAGCTGAATGAACTTGATACCCTCTCCCTAAGAGTAAAAACATGTATCTTATCTTACTCGAATCATGTCACACTCCTTAACACATGTACTAATTATTGAACCGCTTCGAGCTGCCAACAGGACAGGATGTAAACAGCTCAGATCAAAGGTCTCACTGTGGCAAATCCTTGCTGGAGTCACTGGTCCTGGTTAGATTAGAGTATTTTTACACAATTTACAAAGTAGGTCAAATATTCTACCTAGATGCACTATTTGGAAAAACCCTGTTCAATTAGACCAGAAATATAATGACATTTGTTTTAATTGTAATTAATTACGGTCATTGGATTGTAAAGATTAAATGTTGTTTGTTGTACTTCCGATTGTGTCATTTTACTCTCACCAGCCTGTCTTTAACTGAGACAATACAGATGGCAAAATAAAAGTCTGTATTACTAAGCAGCTAAACTTAAAAAATAATTGGGTTTTTGCAATTTACACTCACCAAAAGGTTTCAAATGTGCCTCTACAATATAAAAAAAAGCTGCTACCAGCATGAAAGAAAACAAAAAGTGTGATTTATGAAAAGCTTAAAAAACAATTACAATAAACACAGTGCGATGTCCCAACCAACCAAACAATTAGTGCTGTTACATTTGTGACAATCTCATTCTAACACAAACAGCAGTGATTGAATTCTTATGTGTATTTTTTACCCTCAGAAACATCTTTGGGATATAAGTGCAGTTTCAGTTATTGGTGAAAAGTTTCAAAGAAACAAACGTGTTTTCCTCCCATACAAAGAAATACTTGAAGTGTCACTGGACGCTAGTGAACGCTAGTTGCTTTTTTGCTTCACAGAATCAAGAATTTGTGTTTTGTGTGCGTGTGTGTGTGTGTGTGTTACTAGGAGGTAATTAATGCTATTGGGTCAAACTCAAGGCAAGTAAGTAGTACCATCATCACAGTATATATTTGGTGCACAGACCAACCACATGATTGTCCTCAGTTAAAAACAAGTCTGCTCCTGGCAGCCTCTTTACAGGGTCTCAGCAGCAGGACTTGGCCCGCCTGCTGCCGGACCCTCTGCACTCCTCCAGGTCTACTGTAGGAGACTCCTGGTTCTCATTTCTCTTCCTCAGGATGGAAGGCAGCACCAGATCAAACAACTCCTCAAACAGAGTGTCTACATTGTAGCCTGTCTTGGCACTCGTCTCAAAGCACATCTTCTCCGCAGGCAGGCTGTTCTTTTCGTCCAGGCCCTTGTAGCGCAGTATTCTCCCATAAAAGGCCACTGCGTCCTCAGGGGACACCTGTTTGTGCAGCATCACCCCAGAGAGCGACGCTGGGGAGTCTGGAGGTGTGGGGCAAGCAGATAGAACCTGTGACTCCGTCCTCCCCTCGTCACACTCAGTTCGGTCCTCTGACATCACGTCGGAGTCCAGGGACAGCTGGGCTTTAGGGTCTGTAAGATCAGCCTTGTTGCCTACAACAGCGTAAATGCAGTCATGGTTAGCTGTATCAGTCAGGGACAGGAAGCGCTCCTCCAGCTCAGCTAGGCTTTGCCAGTTGGTGACGTCATAAGTAAGGATGACAGCGGCTGCACCTCGACAGTACATCGAGCCCAACCCGTGGAACTGTTCACGTCCTGAGGAGACAGTCGGGACAGTAGTGTCAGATCTGCAGCAGGAAGCCCATACACATAATAAGAAAACAGCCATACTGAAGTTTTTCTCCCACGGAGAGAAAACAGAAAGAGCCTTTGTTGTTGAAATATGCAGGATTCTTGAAAGGGCACATTGTGGCTGAATACTTTGCCTCTCAGGGCATCGTTTATTTAATACTCAGCAGCCATTTTAATTACACCTATGATAAAGTTCTCTAGTCCGTATGGCTGCAACGCATGTAACTTTTTAAAATCAAAGCTTTGATTGAGGTTTTTGAATGCAGCTTTTCATGTCTGTCTTTGTTTTGACATCATCATCCCTAAAAAGAAGCTAATTTTCACTTTGCATTACTTTTGCGAGTTTGACCGTTGGATCATTTGTTTTCATACGCCTCAAACAGCGAGATACCACACAACAGCTATTAGCAGGTGAATAATGGCAGCCACCAAGTTATGTTCTCCTCTCTGTATGTTAATGACATTAAGTGCATTTTCCCTCCAGTAAGTTAACTCAAAGAGGTTCACGAGGACATGCACGCAACACTTGTGGACAGTGCCCTTTCTTTAAGCATGGTAAAGAAGTGGGACACTGTATCCACACATGGCAGACAACATTGACTGCACAAAAGCTGATGTTGTCCATTTTTGTTGAATTGCAATTTTCAACTACTCGAAACAGAAACACATGCATGTAAGGAGAGCTGTATACTCATCCCTTTCAATCTTAGACCACAACCTTATCCATCAATCACTGTATGACAGGAAAACGGCGAATGCTCACATTTAAAGCTCTGAAACCAAAGAATGTTTTGCTTTTTCACTTGAAATACAACCGGAACGATTAGAGGATTTTTTTAAAAATTTTCCACTTAATTTTCTAGCAATCAGCAAATAGAATAATAAACAAATTGTTGCAGCCACAACTGCACCCGAAATTACACGCAGTGGCCAATGTATTAGATAGCTATACTGTAACTAATGCAGCCTAAAGCCAAAACCCTGCAATAAACCCTACTTTCATTAAGGTTAATGTTCACTTTTTGTTTCAACTTTTCTCAAAAGACCCAACCATAGGTCATTTTGGAGGCGCAATATTTAAAACATCTCTCTATAACAATATCAATCCAATCAACTTACTGACTGGTCATGTCCGCTATTAGGTTATTTACAAGTATATATTCATTACATTTATGTATCACTAACAGCTCCTGGAAGAAATATTTTATATACACTGGATATCCAAGACAGGAAGATGTTTCTTTTTTACATACTGTCGGCTGAAATGACAAAAAAGAAACCACCCTCAGTCCTCGCAGTGAAAAGTACATTCATACGCAAGTTTGGAAAAGTTAGGTTAAAGCATGGGGAGTCAAGTCTTCCTGTCATAACCCTGTCATGTGACTGTTAAGAGGAACAGGGTAGAAGGCTTAAATGTCTTCACAGGGCTTTGCAATGTAACAGTCTGACTGGAAGGGGGCATTTATCTGTGGGAAAATAAGCAGCAGGTCGCTTTTTTTTTTCCAATGTGCTAAGCCACATCCAGCAGCCCTTAAACTGACATTCATCCAAAGCTTTCTGCTCTACGCTGACAGGTCTGTGACAGTGGCCTCGAAATGACTCAGCACTAGTCCAGCATGTCTCCACCACTATGACTAAATAAAACAAAATGCAGTGGCCTCCCATCAGAGGTCATGGAATTAGGGAACACAGACAGGAAATGGCTCACTGGTGACCAGTCTTTCCTTATCTCTGTGGCTCCCAAACTCTACTGTTTGAGAAGTGTGTGTTTGCCTAAGAGGGTTTACCGTAATTCATGTTTACACAATACTGGAATGTTGTGCAGTCATAAGCTTGTTCATCCGCAGTAACTATAAATTTTGACGTTCATTGCCAAAAAATTTTATTTTAAAGGAGATTTAATCACAAATCCTCGTGGCTCTTGCAATTACTGGGCGTTAGTTTGGACAGAAGTTCTAGAAAAATCCAATGCCGTTGTAAATTGATGAACTTGTTCTTTGTATTCTAAATCTAAAAGGCAAATTAACAGAAACTTTTATTTTGTACTGGAATATTACTGAAGAACTATCAGATAATCCAACTGCTGGGTGAATGTATAGTGCAGATTAAAAACTACAGTTGACCGCCTAGTCACACACTCCTTCATCACAGATGGATTCATGTTCACTGGCAGAATAAACACTTTCATTTCAAGTGACCTATATTTTATTTACTGTAACAAAGATGACCATAAAAAATTGTTGTTAACATCACCAAATAGTCTTATGTTGCTCTGAAACAGTCAATAAATAAATTATTTAGTCATCATTAAGTTTCATTTAAACCAAATAGCCATTTTATTTTAAGCCCCTTGATTTCAAAACCAAGTGGTTGCTTTTCAAGTGTCTTTTCTGTTGTCATGTTCTTATGTTTTGTGTGAGCCCCAGGCAGAGTAACTGATGTGTTGCATTAGCTAGTGGAGATTTTAATAAAATCCTAAAATCCTAATCTGCCTTGCAGTGTTTTAGATGCTCGCCATTATGGGATAAGTAGTTAAATCAACGTGGAATTTCCCAACTTTACTCAATGCTTCAGCAGTGCTGGGTATTTTCGTAGTTTCTATCTCGGGAAGCTGTTCACAGATTTCAAAAACACGCTATTTGGTGTGAGCGTCACTGCAGAAGTACTCAGATCAGGACGGCTTTGATTAGGTCATATTAGTTCAGTATTGAGCAACAAAGCACAAGACAAAGCAGACAGTTTGCATAGTGGATGACTTTTTTTTTTTTTTTTTTAAGCAAACTAAACCTTATTTTAACAGATCAACCCACTATATCCTGAACAATAGGTTATTTCATATTCCTTCCCAGTTAAGAAATTTGTTATTATGAATTATATCCAAATTTGAGTAAATTTTATTCAACATTACCAGAGCCAAAAAAAAATTACGTCTTTAAACTGATTTCAATTAGGGCCCAACCTCTACATCGGTTTATCAATTTTATCAGCCCATACTGGCCTGTTACAGATATATCAGCATCCGCGTATTTGTTCTCTGGTAGGTGCCGAAATTAATACAGCTTTTTTTTAAGGCTGAAAAAAAAAATTGGACTAGTGATTAAAAAAGCGGAATAATGTAATTTGTAAAGCAGACAGTTGTCCCTTATTTAATTGGTAATTAGTGAAGCATCTCCTGTTTGGTGCACTGATGTTTGGAATAAGGTTTGTTAGATATCCTGCCTCCATCATATATGTTTGTCACACGTTTTTAATAACCACATTCAAAATATTATATATAGAATATCGGCCAATCCCTGATATCATCGGCATCAGCCCCTAATTTTGATAAATTATTTATAGAATTATTTTTTATTATGTTGTCATGTCCCCGGAGATCACATGAGAAATAAAATCAACTTTAAGGGAGCCTGTTATTTTAAAAGGTGTGAGTGACTGTTTGATTTAAAGCTTGGTTTTGATTAACACCCCCCCCCCCTTTAATGTGATGGGTTATCAGATGTTTTTGTCCTTTTGTCGCCTGAAAAGTTTTGATTGTGCTAGGCTTTGTGAGAAATGTCATTGTAATTAAGTAATTAAGTAAAATAAATTAAACAATTGTAACTGCAGCACTGGAGCTGAGGACTTCATTTGTTATTTATGTGTGAGAATGGCGAGTAAAACAGAGGCAGGTTTGCAGCCTGTTCGGAGCACAGGACAAGCGGTCACATGCCAGTGACTGCCTCAGGAGGTGGGATCACGCGTTATCAGGTAAACACAGTTGATAAACTGGAGGAGTGCGCCTTGAGTTGAAAACAAACAGAAGAAATAACATAAAGGAGGTATTACCAGCAGTGTCCCATATTGAAATGTTGTAAGGTCCCCACTGTTTAAGGAAAAACGCCCCTCCAACGGTGCTGATGGTGTCTTTGAACTTCCGCTCCGTGTACCTGTGTAGCAGCGACGTCTTCCCCACGTTCATGTCTCCCAGGAGAACTACCTTGACATCGGGCTTCTTCATCTTCGACATCTCGGGCATGATGCTGGGTCGGTTCCCCCTACAGGAGAGTTTTTCCCCCTTTCTCGTTGAAGAGAAACGCGGACTAGCTCGTAAAATGAATGTCAGACTGATTGAGAGTTCCTCTGAAAAACGCCATTTTATGAACAAAAGTTAAATTGTGACAACGTGACCCTCCGGCGTTGGCTCTCTCTCAATCTGTTGCGCGAATCTGAACTTCAGAAAGTAATTGAGGTGAAACAGGAAGTAGGTAAGAAGCTAAAGATTTACGCCGCTGCTTTTTTGCCCTCAGTCGTGCCTTTCAGGTTCATCTACCCGCAGATTGTGTACCGCCCTCAAACGTCTGTTTTTGTTTTGTTTTGTTTTGTTTCTTTTTGGTTGGTTGGTTGGTTTTATTACGACTAATATTTCACAAAACGTCCAAAAATTAAGAAAGAAATAATTAAGACACAATATATTTACATATAATGAAGAGGGGAAAAAAGATTGATACAAAGCAATTCAGGATTTTTTTTTAGTTCAATTTAAATGTAAGTTTAAGTTCAAGACTTAAATTAAGCAAGGAAACTACTTTTATCACCTTAAAAAAATTCTGTCGTTATTCGGGTCTGCCAAGTTTAATGGAGAAATGTTTTCAACATAGAAAAGTGAGCGAGTGAGTGAGATCTGTTACACCTAAAAGGCTAAACCCAGGGCAAAAAATTAAAAGTGCCAAGTAACGCTCCACATTGTCACACTGGATGTTCTCAGTGGGCGGCTGACTGTGAGTTTTTATAGTCGAGATGACCATGACACACATAAAAAAAAATTAATGGAAAGGAATTAGGTCTTCAGACAAAGTGTGAGCCGATTTGTGAGGCAGACTGTGAGAATAAGTTTTTAGGGAACGGAAAATAGGGCTGTTTGTTTTCTCTTAATTTCACAAAGGAGTCCTAATCAAAATAAAGCATGTATTGTTGGCATTAACATTTTATTGAATCATTAC
Source organism: Naso thynnoides (assembly GCA_029783665.1). Classification (NCBI taxonomy): domain Eukaryota; kingdom Metazoa; phylum Chordata; class Actinopteri; order Acanthuriformes; family Acanthuridae; genus Naso; species Naso thynnoides. The sequence continues at coordinate 9,748,487 of JAQLOL010000005.1, read as the reverse complement.
TGTTGGTTATATTAAACTCATTTTTTATGATTAATTTATGATTTTGAAGTAGTTTCATCAACTCATGTGCGAGGTTCATGTGCTATCGTAAATACATCAAATATAAGAGCAATACGATTTTGATAAAGCCTAAATTAGAACCATATTTGTTCCCACTTATTCAGCCTTTCAGCATCACTGACTGTTAATGCAAAGTATTGTAAAGTCGCCCAGGCCTTGCTGTCATTATAGGCCAAAATTTACCCTCCTACTTCTTGTAAGTGTGGATTTCAAATGTGACACTTGAAGAGAATGAATGCAAAATAAATCAAATCTGGTACAACGTTAAAGCTTATTATTTTGGGTAAATGAAATGCAATGAGCAAGTCATGATTATGAATTACAGTTGGTACATATCCACAGGCAATTTACAGTTATTGAGGCCAAACGTGATAGCTGCCATTGTATGTCAAGCTAGTATGTAGGCCAACTTACAGACGTTCCCATTGGGTGTTTGTCAGCATCCTTAGGTTAAGATTATACTTATATATGCTCTCTAGTGCACTAGTGGACTCAGGATGTTTGAAGGGCAGGGGCGAAAATAGTAAAAAGGGCACTTATTGTTTGCAGTAGGGCACCAGCGTGCAAAAAGTTGTTTCGCACTTTACCGCATTTTGAGCACCAGAAGGGCACCCTAGAGGGCACTTAACCAAGTTTTGTCCACTGGTAGGGCACCATAGCGGGCACTTCACCACCTTTGGCATTTTCTCCACTGGAAGGGCACCAAAGAGGGCACACTACCACGTTTTGTCCACTAGAAGGGCACCTTCAAGAGCACTTCATGTTTTTTCTTTACTGTGGGGGCACCTTATAAAGTACATTACCATAATACAACAAAAGAAAAGGAACCCTAGAGAGTATTTTACTGCCTTTTGTCCACTTGAAGGGCCCCCCAGACGGCGCTTCATCATGTCTTTTGTACAATATTGGCATCTAGGAGGGCACTCTCGTGGCGTTTTTTCCAACATTGGGGCATGGAGGGGGGGGGGGGTGCCCATGAGTCCGCCACTGCTCGAGTGTCACAAACAGAATCTTGAAGTAAAAAGCAAAGAAGGCTAATCTGTTTACTGGCAAACTGTATAGCCTAAATAAACTGAGAACGTTGCGAATGACTGGAGACACACACACACACTCGCACAAAAATCAACACCACGTAGATAACAAAGCCCTGCAACAAGTTAAATTCGGTCAATTCGGTTGAGAAATGTGAACGTTGACGTACGGTCCGATGCGTCGTCTACGCGGCGTCAACCAACTGAAATCTAGAAATTTCCGAGGAGCTTTTAAAGGCGTCATTTGCTTTTCTTCCTGTACTGCACTGGGTCAAGGGTGCCTCATGAGCAGGATCATTTGTGTACAGTTGTCAGCGTTGAAACGCAGTTCCAGTTTAGGTAAGGAGAACTATGTTCAGTAAGAGAGACTTTCAGTCGTGGGACGGCCTCGCGTGTCGGTGGCTGTAGTCAGTCAAAGAATGAATGACAACATGCCGCAACAGATTCAGATGTTCGCATTTTGCTTTATCACAGTTGCGTTGTCGCTTGTCGCCACATGGGTCTGGTTGAACGATAAAGGTAAAGTAAATATTACATTTTCTTGCCCGTTTAGCTGTGTCGCTAGATAAGCTATATGCCGTTACAGCTTTTTGATCCCTTTCCACGTTCGCCAGGCATTTGACAGGTTTAGTCCCATTTGTTTTTCTTACCGGTCTTTAGGACCTCGCAGACACCTAGCATGGGCGGAGGAGCAGGCGGGGAAAGGTGATGTTACCCTCGGAGGACTGATCAGAGGTCAGTTTGGAAATTTACTTAGTGGATATTTAGGCTTCTAAAAGGGCTCGAGACACCGATCCCGGGTCAGTTAATTTCAAAGCAATGCGCTACGCATTTTGCTAACGACGTAAAAGGATAAACATAGACAGCTAGGCTTTTGCTAGCATACAAGGAGTTGATCTGTGAAAGCTTTTTAATGGTTCCTATGTGGAAAAGTGGAATTTATACACCCATAAGTCCCTCTACGCTACGAAGATGTCCCGTTGCCGTTGCTGAAGCTTTGGGATAGCGGCGCCCCGCGGCTTTGATGCAGCTAAGAGCAAAGATCCAGACCAGACGTCCATCATAATCCGCAGTGTCAACATCTCCATTCAGCTCCCGGTAGTAGAGGTTGTTACTCCAGCCTGTTTGGATCCACTATGCAAGCGAACACAACGCGGGGCTTCTTGTGGTCGGACGTAGAGACGAGGACCTTGTTGAACATCTGGGGCGAGCAGGACATCCAGGCGGCGCTGGATGGAAACTTCCGAAACAGCTTCGTGTACCGCGACGTTTCCCGGAGGCTGGGGGTGATGGGGTTTGAAAGGACGCCGGAACAATGTAGGGTGCGGATCAAAAGCCTCAAGAGACAGTACTTGTTAGCCAAGGAAGGCAATCTACGGAACAATGGGCAGTATCACAAGATCTGTAAGTTTTATGACACCATGGAGAGAATTTTGAGCAACCGGCCCGCCCTTGACCCTCAGGAGTTAACAGACAGCGGGGCGGGAGGAGAGGAGGCCGTGGACGGCCTGGAGGAAGATGGAGAAGATGCTCAGGATGTGTACTCAGAGAGCACAGGCGAGTGTCAGTATCCTGCAGAGACTGAGGTGAAGCTGGAATACCCAACTGTTCCCATCCCTATTCCAGTGAAAGTGACAGTGGGCAACAACAGTAAGTGCTCCCTCCTTTCCACATGAATTGGCTGTTCTGTGATTGAAGGATGCTGAATGTTTTTAGAATTTGTAACACCCTGATTGTTTGACTTGTGCATGCTCAAAGATGCATTGCGTAATGTCTCCCCTCTCTCCTCTCCAGGCTCTTCAGTAAGACCACAGAACAGCAGCCAGTCAGCCAGTAATTTGTCCACCAGAACACCTAAACGTCCGAGGAAGAGGCGCTCTAACTTCCCCATGGAGAAGCTAATGGAGCAGTTCCTGGAGCAGAGCGTCCAGGCCGAGGACAACTTCTACCGCATGGAGGAGCAGCGCTTGCAGTCAGAAGACCGCCGCAGAGAGGCCGAACACAGCAGGGAGATGCACATGCTTCAGATGCTCGGCCAGATGTTCTCCAGCATCTCCTCAGCCAGACCTGCCTCCTCTGCCACTCCCCCCAAAACCGCTCCTCCAGCCCGCGCTCCTGTGTTCTCCAGTGCCTCCCCGTCATGCACACGTGGCCAGACCAGTCACCTCAGGCGCACTTCTCCCCAGACAGACTGTTTCACCCAACAAAGTCAACTGTTGAACCCAGATCCCCAGGCATTAGGTATCAGTTACGGTGTCGTGTGTGCAGCCTGGAGGTGAAATGTGTAAAGAAAAAACAAAATTAAAGGCGTGTCAGCTGTAATGTGAAGGCTCAGTGACTCTCGTGTTACGCCATCACACTGATTTCCTTTCGTTAGTCGGTTGGTTTGTTAATTTATGTGATTTTGAAAGTATATTTTTCATTTATCGGTTTTAGTTGTGTTGTTGTTTTTTTTTGTTGGCAAACTTTTGTCATCTTGTGTCCGTGGAAAGTAAACAATTATTACTGTCTCAGACCAAACAAGAATTCCATAATTAACACTTTTTAATCTCCTCAGTATTTGAACGCTACTACAGTTTGGGATCCCACAGAGGCATGGATGAGGATATCCTCTCAATGATAAAGAGCATAATCCCTCCCCTGACATCCAAAAAGCACAAGGGACAAGATGGACGTATTGGGATCATTGGAGGATGCCAAGAGTATGTCACACACAGACCAACTCCTGCTCAATATAAACATCATTCACCAAGCAGAGTTTTATTTATTACTCTTTGAAACATTTACACTAACTATTTTCCTGTATCCCCCTTTTAAAGGTACACTGGAGCGCCATACTTTGCAGCAATGTCAGCACTGAAAGTGGTAAGCAGTGCTTCTGATCAGATTCACCATTAATGAAATCATCTTTTTCTTGGTTGAAGTCCTGTTCTGTTGCAGTGATGGTGCCTTTGTCTTGTCTTCAGGGGGCTGACTTGTCTCATGTGTTCTGCACCAAAGACGCTGCAACTGTAATTAAATCATACAGCCCCGAGCTCATAGTTCATCCTGTTCTGTAAGTACAGATCCACTTAGATTAAATATTATTGGAATTATCAGTCTTAGAGGACACAATTGTGTTAATATATTTTTCCTCACTGACAGCAATCACACTATTTATGGAGGAATAATCCGTATATATGTCCATTAAAAGTCTGGGTCTTTCTATGTGCAAATATATCACAAATAGAAGACTACTTAGACAGTTCCAACTGTGGTGAAAAAAAGTATTAATTGTATAGTAAAGATGAAATATAACACCTGCAGAATGCATTCTAAAAGTTGTAAAAAAAAAAAAAATTCTTAATGCATTATGATTCTATAACAACAGTCATTAGGCATTATAAGCAGAATTATTAGCATTTGTAGGTCAGATTTTTCATGAACATCATGGCACTTTATCATCATTATTTCATGATGAGCTGTCAGTTTGCTTATGGCTTGCTATAAGCTCTTGTTTTCTGTAGGCAAGCAATTAAAAAAATACTACATTTGGTTGTAGGTAGACTTGAAGTTTCAACTTTGAGTTTATGTCATGCTCCGACAGCGTGGGATGTGGGGTCAGAACCAACAACGTGCCTTCAGTGACAAATCAATATGTCTGTTAAATCCTTGGTCAGTGCACTTTATTGCGCGTGAAGCTGACAGAAAGCCTCATGAAGGGGTTATGACAAGCAGCAAGCACACTGCTCATCTCTTATTCTTAAAGAAAACTTCTGAATTATAATGAAACCTCCATTGCAGAATCAGAAAGAGTCATTATGAACAATTATTGCCTCATAGCTTCATAAATTCGTATTAATCTATCAGCTGAGAAATTTTACCAACATCCGACCACGATTACAGGTCAAGAGCTGATGAAATAGATCTTTTTCACAGCAGACATGGGGCGTTTCATAGCATGAAAAACAAATAACAGCTGCATCCCATTCAGGTGAACTAGTTCAAGGATCCTTTTATTGTTGTGTTGTTAACCCATCATGGCAGGAAAAGCACAAATTGAGCAAATGTAGGTAATGGCTTATTTTAAGTGTTAAATACGTCAGTAAAGGGACCGTGGAATTCACCCATATGCTGGATGGAAATACCAAATCCCAACCAACAGTAGAATAAGCACTCTTCTAGGTTAAAATGCAAGAAGTGTAGATGAGTCATACGGTAAATATAAACTACATCCTGTTTTCACCTTGTGTTTGTGTGTGTGTGTGCGTGTGTGCTGGGCATGGTTACTATAGTAAAATTGATTTGTAATACTTTTTATCCATGAAAATTCATGCACAAGACAGACAATGAAAAATTACCTTTACATTAGCCATGCTGAATCAGTGGTGAGCACTGTTGCCTCATAGCAAGAATGTCCTCGGTTTGATTCCTGGCAGGGGCAGGGGCCTTTCTGTGTGGAGTTTGTATGTTCCCCCTGTGTTCGTGTGGGTTTCCTGCAGGTTCCCCCACCATCAAAACATGTAAATAGGTCTATCTCCGATCAGCACCCTTTACCGAGTTACTGGCTCAGAATCTGGAGTCGGTCCGTGGGTGCTGTGCTGTGGCTGCCCACTGCTCATTAGGGATGGGTTAAATGCTGAGACTAAATTTCCCAGTATGCTGTATATGTGACAAACAAAGTACCTTTAAAATATGCAAGCATAACCAGGGCAGAACTTGTCATGATTTTTGCATTTGAACACGTCTAACAGAGTGTGTGTGTGTGTGTGTGTGTGTGTGTGTGTGAGTGCGTGTGCGTGTGAGTGTGTGAAGGGACA
>JAQLOL010000005.1:9723491-9737834 GCA_029783665.1 Naso thynnoides | reverse complement strand
ATATAACAACCACATTTTTGTTGTCAATTTGACCATCAAATGCCGCCAGAACAGTTATTTACTGCATTACAGCAAGACCACAGTGACTGATAATGATTTGTTGTGAACAGGTGCAGGCATCTGCGTGTCCTGGGAACAGGGATCTGCAATGTTGAACCCTTCCAATGGAGACCCAAGCCATGTTGTTGCGAATTATGTTGAGGAGTATTTGGACTTGGTGGAATCGCTACCTTTTGATTTGCAGAGAAGTGTGTCCCTCATGAAGGAAATTGATGCCAAATATCAAGGTAAACTCAGCCAGTGGGGTCATCGATGTGCAAGACACAAATCTCTTTTTAATACTTCTAAATTAATCAAAACAAATGCTAAAAGAGGTTATACAGCAATATGATTTTTGTCTTACTGTATGAGTGTGCATTACAGGTGAGTATACAATTCAGTAAATATGGTTCATAAACGTACGTTTAATTCAGCAAAGTCCAAAATATTTAGCTATAATGTACAAATACACACTACATTGTAGGAACATGTCTGAACCCCAAGAGCTCTTAACTTCTCACCAATTGAGCTATAACTACCACTTAGCTCTCTCAGCAGTCTCAGTCACCATCCCTTAAAGTTAGTCACCTCATTTGTTAAACACGTAGCATGCTCGACTAACATACAGGATGTTTGTTGACAGGTGACTTAACTAAACTGACAGATTGGTCCACACATGGGCTTACCTTTCGAAACGTCCCAAAAATATATCATCTAGTAGCAACAGTTATACCTTTATGCCTTAATTTAAAACCTCCGTGCAGTTTATTTCTTCATTTTTCAACAAATTTTCAGAAAACAATCTTCACATCATATCATGGACAGTCACAATAGTTGCCTACTATGACAAATAAAATTTGTTACTTAGCGAAGATGTTGACTTTTAGTATTGCCATTCCCACTTTAATGTTTTCCTTCTTTGGCAGACATTCTGAAGGAGCTTGATGAAGCTTATGAACGGTATCGCCGGGAGTCTGACTCGCTTCAGAGGAGAAAGCTTCAGTTATCCATTCAGAGGGCGCTGATTCGCAGTCAGGAGCTCGGAGATGAGAAGATCCAGATTGCAGGCCAAATGGTACGTATAGAACACACTTGCAGCTGCTCCCGTGAAGCTTCTCATTAGTAAATATCCATGGGTGTGGATGTGTAGCTGTGTCAGTATATTGAAGTAATTTCCTGAGATACTCGGCTCAGAAAATCTAGTGGAGTGATTAAAAAGATAAAAGGTTTTTAATAAAAGCTAAAAGGTGTCTTTGTATCGGAGTGTACTAGGTTTTCTATTTTGCACACATTTGAATTTTCACTGAAATCCTTACCAAGTAAAATCGCCTTAGACTCAAGCAGTGCAACATACTGAATCTTCTTGGCAACAGTTCTACATTGGAGTGTCACAAAAAACACAGCACCATATTTAACCTCCTTCCTCACATACATTTTATCAGTCCAAGCTAAAAGGAGGTGCACATCTTTTGTATGTAACAGATTAAGTATACAGTGGACATTTTGGGTAATAATTTTAATATAGCGGGTATGTGTCAATGTCACTTTCCCTCTTGAACACACCCACTCAGTCACGCTGAGTGGCCAATCATTCTCCAACATGGTGGCATTTAGCAGGAGAAGCTGCAAAAACGAGAGTTAAACATCGGATTATCTGCTTAAATTAAAGGCAGGTGGACTCAACAGTGATCCTTACAACTTACTGAAGCACCAGTGGTCCACAGACATTGATAGTTGGCCAAGAATCGGGTTTCCTGACATTTTTACCTGTTTTCGACACCAGGAAAATATGCAAAGCCTGAAGGCATTTAAAGTCTGGGTGTCAGCCACCCAAAAGGACGTTAATAAACAAAATTTTGAAGTGATCTGATTAACTGTCTAAACTTGCTTCGTGGAGTAGCATTACCCCTTAGAAAGGAAAACTAGTTTTGTCTTGGTTGTTAGCTACCATTAACATTATCTAATCTTTCCAATTTGTTTTTAGAACACAAGGCTCTTAATCATGGATCCTTTTTAGTAAATGCCAACGCAGTTACACAGACCATGAGTAAAGATAAAATGTTACCCAAAAATCAAACTGGCCATCGCATCTGTTGTTTCTGTGAACTGCAGTGATTGCAGATTCAGTCTGTTTCTTTTTTCCTTATCTTTCATCAGTCCGTTTAAAAAAAAAAAAAAAAGAAAGAAAAATTTCTCAGACCTTTTGTTATCTATTTGTGCAGTCAGTCACACAACAGCTCTTTCCCATTTGAGATGTGTTTTTGTGTGTTTGGCAGCACACAAACCGTACGCTAATGCTGCCACTCCGTGGGCATATCGCAGTGACTTCGCCAACGGTGACGTCACTTGCATACCCTCTATAAACATTCACTTTTATGTTTAACCCATAGAGAAGATGTTAAAACAAAATAAAATGGTGGCTGGTAACTGGTTGTGTTACTGCATTACATCCCTGGTTGTCATTTAAATGTAAAACACAAATGAAGATCCAAACGGTGTCCAGTAGCTGTGCTCTGCTGCTCTCAACCTCACCTGCGTGCTGTCGTTGGCTGGGGGAAAAGCACCAGTTCACTGTGGTCACGCCATCGACACTTCGGAGAAGTGCAGTCGCGCTATGGTTACTTAAAAATCAATTTCGCGTCTACATCGTTCTTCACGATAACTCATGCCAAGCAGGTCCTGAGCCAGCCAAAACATCAAAGTACAGATAGAGGGCAGTGTGTCTCCATACACAGTCACCAACACACATATACAGATGCCCAGAAGTGATGATTGAGCAGCATTACTTTTGTATATGTCTTTTTTTTTTTTTTTTAATAGTAAAATCCTATTGACTCCTACTCCTGTCCTTTAAGATATGAATGCTCTTTGTTGTTCTTTGCAGGTGGAGATGGTTGAGAACCGAACACGACAAATAGATTGGCATTCTGAACTTCTCCTTTCCACTCAAGAAGTCCCAGAGAGCCATGTCCCCACAACAACATCCATGACAACCACTGCAGCATCCATGATATCGTCATCATCATCTTCAGCCACCACCACTCCAGGCAAAACTGGCCACCATGACAAGAAACGTGACGAGGTTACTCCAGGCTCAGGTGGTGGAGACAAGGCCGGAGGGAAACGCTCAAGACGGCAGAAAAATGGCGAAAATCGGGAAAGTTACGGTGGTCTGGACCACACTGAGGAGGTGGGTCTGGGGCCATCTCGGGAAAAGAGAGCCAAGACATCTTCAAAGAAGAAGAAAAGGTCAAAGGGAAAGTCTGAGAGAGAAGTTTCACCCCCAGATCTGCCTATCGACCCAGATGAGCCAACATACTGCCTGTGTGAGCAGGTATCGTACGGCGAGATGATTGGCTGTGATAACGATGAATGTCCCATTGAGTGGTTCCATTTCTCCTGTGTTGGCCTCCATCATAAGCCCAAGGGCAAGTGGTACTGCCCCAAGTGTAGGGGTGAGAATGAGAAGACCATGGACAAGGCGTTAGAGAGGGCCAAGAAGGAGAGGGCATACAACAGGTAGCTCGCCCTGTCTGACCCAATGAACAGTATTGTGTGAAAATTTAATTTTATGTCTGGTCTTTGTTTCTGTTTACTGTCAACACTGTTTTAAAAAAATGTTTGAGAATTGAGAGGGATCTTGTAAATAGTTATTTTTGTAACTGTTCAAAGCAGAAAAAAAAGTTTGCTCCCTCTTGGTTGGGATTGTTTGCAAAGTACAACCTGCATGTAACCAGCTGTCCTGCACTTGCATCCTCTCTATTTTCATCTTGCATGCAATATCACCTATTCCATCACATACAGTCAGTTAACAAATAAACCATTTCTAAACAAAAAGAAATGTTATTTGTATGGTATCATTGGAGTTGGCAGAAGTACACACATCCTTAAGAAATACAGATACTTGTGGGGAAAAAAAGTCCCTCTGAAGGACATATCTACCTGCCGTTTCTGTGCATAGCTAACTGAACCTCACGTCAAAATAATACAACACAAAGACCATTAAACTTAAAGGTAGAATCAGTAGGATTCATCTGAACTGTTCCTAAACTCACCAGAAAATTGATTGTTGACTGTCATTTTCGGAACGTCAGATACCAATGTTTGTTACCTGAGCACAGCCAAAATGGCAAAAGCATTCAAACTAAAGTAACAAACCTGTTTTGACAATGAGTAGAGTACAGATATTTGTCTTCAATTTTAGGGAGTAAAAGTGAAAAATTGTCAGAAAAATTAATACTTGAGCACAGATACCTGAAAAATCTACTGAAGTACATTAAGGAAGTATTAGCGCTTCTTTACTTCCCACCTCTGGGTATCATTAAGCAGTACAGCACTGTACTGAACCTTTCTACTCAGCAAAAAAAAAAAGGGCAGGTAGACACAGACACTGTGTGTGTGTGTGTGTGTGTGTGTGTGTATCACACACACTTGCTGGTGAAGACCAGAAACAGAGCTTAAGAGGAAATTTGATTTCAATTCATCAAGTGGCAAGAAAAATGACTTGAATAATAGTGACTTTTTTGACCATATCAACCTTAATAGTGATATGTCAATTTTGTAAAGCACCAAGTCTGTTATTAGAGGTGAGATTTATTAATGTGTTCATACAGCTCTCAGTGGTCATTAAAAGGCTTAAGGGTTGCTATAACTGTTCCCCCTGTTGATACTGAAGAGACAACCTGTCACAAGCAGTTTCAATGTATGTTGTGGGTACGAAGTCCTTGTTCTGTGGTCTGACTTCTGATGTACAGCAAAAGCTAATATTAGACTCTAGAAGTCTGAAGTTACACAATACAGTTGGTCAGATTACAACCTGTCATTTAAGCCTGGAAGTCTATCGGTGGAGTTGCAGGTAAAACAAAACCCTTACAACTGAAGGATGAATTCGCCTTTTTTTTTTTATTTACAAGTGCTGAAAAAATGACATGGGGGACAACCAGTGCAAAATCTGTACATTAATTCAGTTGCAGGTTTTGTATATACATAAGTACTGAACAGGAACGTGATTACACTCTTTCTGTCATGCATGTAACAGAGTTCACAACACAGTAAAAGACTCGGTGTAATTATGTCTGATTTAGTTGGAGTCAGTGACACTCAGGCTGCTCGTTTTGATCACATTGGAGCCCAGACAAAAACAAACTGCTTTGTGAAAACAAACCAACAAAGATGTAGGAGCACAACAGAAGAGGACCCATGATAATTAATACATCCTCCGGGACATTTTACATAATTAGTCATGGGGAGTTATTACAGCATGTTAGCACACACAAGAATTTTGGGATAATGGCCCACAAGTTCATATTGACAAAACATCAAGGCAAGATTCAGCACAATTCCCCTGATGGACAAAAAAAGAGGGATAGAATAGAAAAAATAAATCCCTCTTATGGGCAAAAAAGAAAAAGAAATCCATGAAGGGAAGGAAGTAAAGTGCATAAAAGCTTAAAAATCAAAAAGGTGGGAGGAGGGGGGGCCCAAGAGTAAAGAGGTACTCCACTAAAACTTGCAGCACACACAGCTTGACGATGGAGAGCAGCTATCAGGATTGTCAGGTCAACTGTCTCTCCAGCTTTGTTCTACGATGGCAGACACACGCTTCTCGTACTCCCGCTTGTTCTCCTGGTACAGCTGTGCTGCCTGACTGTTGGCTGGACTGTTGGGGTTTGGTTCATCGAGCAGTGACTATGGACAAAATGACAAGTACTGGATGTGAGAATGATTTTGTGGAAAATCAGTTAGTCTGCATTCTACCATTCATCAGCTTTTGTCATTTGGGTTATATCTGTTAAAAAAAGGTTTCAGACTATATTTGTTGTGCAATACATTGTTTTTACTGCATCACCATTAATATTACCAATAAAATAATAAACAGTAAGTACATGGCAGACAGCCATGTAAATATTTCACAAAGAATTAGGGTCCGACCAATGTGGGATTTTTGGGGTCGATGCCAATAACGATATTAAGGAGTTAGACAATTCCAATATATCTGCCAATATGTTACACGGTTATCAAATACCCATGATATTTTAATATTGGCACTTATCAGAGAACCAATATGCCAATACCGATGTGTCTGCAATAAGCCAATATCGACTAATAATATCGGTAAACCGATATATTGGTTAAGCCCTACAAAGAATATTTAATGGAAACTTGTGATGTTCAACTTTCACCATTTTTCTTTAATTTCCTAAATGGTAAAGTCAAAACCGATTAATCAAAAAAAATAAGAAAAGAATTTTTTTAAAATGAATTAACCTCTATAGAAAATAATCAAGAGACACAGCTGTATCACAAAATAATATTCAAAATCTCACAGTTGTATGTTCAAAAATATTTGACATACTGTATGTGAATTGGAATTTAAATTTTCCAGGCAGAAGGAACAAATTAAACCCTGGGCCACACATCCTTTCATATTTATTTTAGTTATGTAACCTTTACTGACCCAGAAAGTGCCTTGAGATTGAAATCTCTTTTACGAGGGAGACCTGACCAAGACAGCACGCCAGTCACAGTTTAAACGGAAATAAAACATACAAAGTATGCAAACATTAAATCACGAGAATACACAAGCGTGTACCTCAGCAGCACGTGTGCGTTGTGGAGCTCCTGTCTTTCCATATAGTTTTCTCCTTTAATAATTCCAATCAAAAATAAAATGTTTGATGTTATTCTATTAGAAATTTAATTTATAAGGATTTTTGACAGTAAAGTGTGTGCTCATTTATATTAATTAGCCTAATAATTAAAAGAAAAGAATATCCAGCAATTCCTCTTCACTTGGCCTGGTTTATTTTAAAAAACGATTTGTAAGTAATGTCAGCATTAAAACAATAATGAATGTTGCTGGTATGGTGTCTATTTTAGCAGAAAACTGTGCACAGCTAGCGGAAAACATAGGCGAGACTCTTGAGCCCAGTGTTGTGTCACTGCAGGCATGCGTGAAAGTTGCGTATCGTGCCCGTCTTACACGTGCTGTGTGGCTAGACTAATATGTTGACATGGGCTTTTAAAAAGTAAGCAAGAGGTAATGTGTGACCCAGGCATCACAACAGATACTGATATAAATATTGCAATATGAAAATCTTTTATCTAACACATATAAAAAAAAACTTCAAGGTAGGTTTATTATGTCTGTTGTAGCTCTGTAAACCAAATACCTTTGGTGTTTTTCACTTTTGGTTGGAGGTAAAATAGGGGGGGGGGGCAGCATTTATATCAACTCGTATTGTTTTTGTTTAAGGTGCATGACAGCACTTCCCTTAAAACTGAATCCCTTCTTGTAGTGTCTTGTTGTATACGACAGTTAGTATGCGTGATCCTTCAGTGGGAGTGGTTTCACCTATGGAGGTGTTTCCCCTTGCATATCCGACTTCATCCTGAATGTAGCCTGTCCTGCCCTCCACAAGCGATTTGGGGACCGAGAAGTTACAAATGCCTAGCCAACTCAGTGTGGCTGACTTTTTTTCTTTTTTAAGCTTGCCACTCTGTCACATTTATTTCTTTTAGACAAAGTTAGGAGTAGCTCTTCTTCTCTTCACCTCTATTGGTTATTTGATTCTTTAACTTTAACATCATCAGCCATCCTTTTCTTTGAAGCTTTGTCTCCCATATATGTTTGTATTAACTTATCTAACCTCCACAAAATTAACTTTATTTGCTGAACAACACCTTGTTTTATGTTACCTCCCCTTCCCTGACAAATTGGGTCATATCAATAACTTATTGACAGATCTTACTTGGATAGATGTAAGAATAGAGGACACATCATAAGTAGGACTCCAACGATTCTGTAGGATGTCCAAACATATACTGCCGTCTGCATACACTGTGAATGAAAACACAGTTAAACACTATCCACATATCTCAACAATATAATGTGCCAAAAGTCAGTATTCCTACCATTTGGATGAAACATCTTTGACACAAATCGTACTGTGGGGGGTTTGTTAGGGTATTCTTCTGTGAACTCTACAATGAGTTTAAATGTGCCTGGAACAAAAAAAAAGACACACAAAGAATTTAATTGCCATAATTTGTTGCAGAGGAAGATTTAAGGCAGAAAAAAACAACAAAAACACTACAGAAAATGTGAAAATGAGGAATACTCTTCACTAGAGGGACGTAAAGAAAACTATTTGGCTTTATAAAGGCCAGGGCTGATGAGAAATACATATTAACAATGACTTCACAATATTAGGTATGAAATTGCATTTAAAGTGATTTGTTTCACAGTGAATTCTACATGGTACTCCTAAATTAGACTCCATATGGAGTATTACCTTAAGAGAAATCAACAACAGGAAAACAAATGAACTAGTGGTTTGGTTACTGGCATTTATGTTGTCATATTCAAAGTATAAGGGTCGGATGTAGTAAAGTTACTTATGTCAGAGGTGTTTTACATGCAATATAGAGACAATATGTCTTATGACACAAAATTGTAAATAATGAACATATTGAGATACTTACCATCCTCAAAGGGAGTCCCCTCGGGGCTGTGAGGTTAGAGGAAAACATCATTTTGTCATTCATTTCACACTTTTAATTTATTTTGCACAAATTCACAATATCTAAAGTCCATATACGTTAAGATTGTGCAATAATGGCGTACCCAAATATGACTGCATTCCAAACCATGATGTTGTTTTCAGATGGGGCACCACTAACACCAGCTGGAGGGTCCTCTTGTAGCCTTCATCACATTAAAAAAAAAAAAAACAGGGAAAAAGTTATCGAGGGTTCTCAAATCTGAAATCTGTACTCTACATGTAGGGAGCTAGATTTTTTTTTTGGCCAGACAATGGTCAGATGAATCACAAAATCAAATGTCCCTTGTACATTGAGCCACAGCCAAATATATTTTTTTTAAATAAACATAATTCTACTTGGGAATGTGGCAAGTCAAAATTACAGACCTAGACCTCTGGCTAGAGTCACAGACTCCATTTTCACACATTAAAATTGATCTAGATTACTTCCTCAACTTGGCTTTGCTGTTGTGCATTTAACCAGAGTTATGCGAAGTATTGATGCAAAATGTACAACTATTCTACTTTCCATAAATACCCAAATATCCCGATAGCAACTGACTGTATTATTCAGTCCAGTCAAACAGGTAAATATTGAGAGTTATGATTACCTTGTAACAACCATCCAGCATAATTTTTATCAGTTGAGAAAAACATTAATGTCTCAAGTTACTAGTTAGCAACCTTGTGTTGTACCTTTAAGTTCTACCAAACTTTGAATTAAGGGCGAATATTTAAATAATTTGAGAGTTTTAAAAATTATAGAGGACTTCAACTTTTTTTGTCCCCTGGGGGAAATTTGTTTTGCAATCAAGTAAAACCCATAAAACATAAAGAGCATTGGCACACGGACTCAGATACAAGGAACACTGAACATTAAGACGAGAATACATTAAACAACGGCTGAAAGTAAAACTGTCCCAAAGAACATCATTAGACATCAGTGCGGATGAAATAATTCATACTGCATCACATTGTTTTTAAAATTTAGTTGAAATGGTTATTTTTCCACCTGTTCGATTTAAAGCTTTGGTAATCTAACCCTTGCATTAACATGAATTTGTTTCCTACTCAAATTTACGACTCAAATTCAATACACAGAGGATGCTCATGATGTCTTGAGCCGGTCGGGCATTTTTTGTTTTAATAATTAACTTTGCTCTACAATCAGTATCTGACTAAAATTAGAGTTGGAGTAATTACGCTTCACAGCATTATACAAATGGTACAGATCTTCTCTTATGTTGACCCTACAAAAGAGTGAGAATTGTAGTTAAAGCGGAAAAATCTCAAATGTAACACATTTAAGAGTACATATCAATCCAATTCCAGTACTGTGAGTTGCACAATCACTACTGGTACACAGAGGCTTGTGAAAGGTTTCAATAGCTTACGTAGAAACACTTATCATGACCTCAAAACTTGATTGCACTCCACACCCCTGTCAATACTTGGAAGACCTGTCCAGGATCCCAGCAGGTCAGCGGACCTAAAATTTAACTCTCACCAAAAGAGTTGCTGTATTTTAGAGGTTAACACTTGTTTGAGGACCCTGTAATGAATATTATAATTTAAAACGGATTATAGAGAGATTCATTTGGTCAACTGGCACTGGGTACAGCATATTACTAAGAAAATAAAAACTTAAAAAATACAGCTTTACCTTAAACAAAGCCATTTGTTAGTGTAGATACTGACAACAACAAGCAACCCTGAGAGCACAATGTAGTTTCCGCTATAGCTTAACGTTAATACTTTTCTTTTCATGATCGACACAATATCCGTCTGGGTTTTCGGGATAATACTTTGTCGTCTTAGATCTCGGTTCATAATTAAATATCCAACATCAACCAAACGTTAATACTTCACCAGCTGGCAATGTAAGTTACACGGTCTAACACTAACTAACGTTAACGTTAGTTTTAGTGTTTGGAAACAGATTTATCTTTGTGAAGCTCTAGTGTTAGATAGATCCCAGTAACAAAGTGTTTAACCCAAGGATAAAATGGTCAATCGGTCATTTGGCACGGACATTTAAACGTTAGCTAGAGCTCGCTAGCAGCAGTTAACTGGGTAAGAAAACCCTGGTCGAAAAACCTGTTACCCTCAAACAGCTAGCTAACGTCATCACTGTTAGCTTTCAGCTACGGACGAAGCGGTCCTACAAATTTGACGTTGTCGCTTTAAAAATGTTTCAGGCTCGTAAAACACGGGATAAATTTCCCTGTATTTTCCTTACATTTACATTTTACAGTGGTTTTGGTATTTTTGATTTAAAAATATTGCTAAGCTAAGCCAAGCTAATAAAAGCTAGGCTAGGCTAACGTTAGCTGTTTTTTGACAAACCATAGCTAAGTTCATATTAACTAACATTATCGGCATAGGCATAATTTTTGACCATCAACTCACCGTTTAAAATCTCTCATAAGTCTCCTTCTAGCCGGGGTTGACATGACCTAACTTGTAGAACGCCTAGTGACAATACTGATACGTTAACCGGAACTTATTTTATACAAACGTTATGTTGTATTTGATGGTTATTTGACACCTTCACAACAACTCCGATCACGGTTGCTCGTCGATCTCGATAATCCTGCCTCCTTGGTAAGACCAACTAGGTTTACAGGACGATACCACAACACGGAAGGGAGAGGGGAACAAATTCGCGTTAATGCAAGTTTGAGTTAATGGGTAATCAGACAAATGGTCGTAGAATATCAATATATTTACTCAGTATTCTTAATACATGTTTTTGGAAATACACTGTGCAATATAACAACACAAATGTATCAGATGGTGTGTTTTTTAAACAGCATTTTGATTTTTTTTACTCCCCCCAATTTTCAGTGAGATCGTCGCCTGTCACGGGGCGGGGTCAATGACGTGGTGTTTGTGCAGCGCAGCTATGATGAAGGTCGCTCCTAGTGACAGGTGACTGTTGGCAGTACATCACTGTGTCCCTACACGTGAGGCCGGGGTAGGGTAGCCTCGTCTGCTCTATTTAGAGCACTAGAGGGATAAAACGGGCTAGGCAACACTTTGATTACAGCAGTTTGGATAAAATACACAAGACCAACAAAATCATCAATGTCAGCAGTAAGATTTGCACCAATACTTTAAAGTTACGATGTGAAACACGATTTCCATGCAGCTAATAAAACATATAATTTGACAAAAAGACACAGTAACAAAAAAATTGATTTAAAGGCATCTTTGCCAAAATACGGGTTTATGGCACAAGCTATCTGTGCAAGTCAAGAAGTCCAAAAGAATGACCAAACTTTAACTTTTGCAAAATTACTTTTAATCATTCATGAGTAACATGGGATGTACTTGCATTGTTTTCTTGTGAACATCAAGAGGGAGGGATTACCCCACCTCCACTTAAGACAGAAACAAAATTTCAGTATACTGGCAGTGTTTCAGTACATAATGCTTTAGTGTATATCAGAACAAGGCTATTTACAGCTTAATCAAACTTGAATAATAAGCTAGACAATCACTTTCTTTTTAACAAACTAAATCAGCGTAATCAGTTACAAATATCAACCCATCCACAACAGTGGGCCTGCCCTTTCCAACAAAAATATTACTATTTCAATGAATAACAGGACCACTCAGTGGCTTTAAGGCAAATTAATACTCGTTTAGGCTTATTTGAGATTCAGGCAAAAAAGACGGCCTGTTGGCTAGATACTTTGTACTTTAGGATCCGTGGTAAAGAAGCATGGTGTTGAAGAAGGCATGGTCATACAACTGTTCTGCCTTCACAGATTTCTGGTGCTCCACTTGGCTGCCTGCGGTACTGTTGTTCTCAAATGAGTCACGGTAGCCGAGTTGGCCGTGGAGGATTTCTGCCGCCGGGTCACACCCAAATGGAAGATGTGGTTGTTGGTGACCGTTTAAGGAAAAATCCTCACTGTGTTTATCACCTGCCACTGAAAATAAGACAAATAGTCAAAGGGAATAAATGTAATTAATTTGTGACCATAATATTGCATCTATTAAGTTAATTCTGAATTTATTTTGTTTTGCACAACTATTTAAGAGGGGGCTTAACATGAGCATCTAACTGCAAAAGCCTTAGTGACCGAATTTCAACATACTCAATACTCGGAAAAAATCCATAAATTGCCAAATGCATTCTCAAGCCTTATGTAATCCCACAACTTTGACCTGAGACCTTGTTTTTAAATAGTTCACATCCTGATCAGAGGTCACTCTGACAAGCAGCTACTGCTGTATGACATACTAACCTAGTTCTGTCTCCACGGTTTAAAAGCTAAAGCGTCAAGCAAGTCAGGAAAATCTCAAAACTTCCAGACATGTCGGCACGCCACAGTACAAAATCCTACATAATGAGCAGATGTGTTTTAAATGAGACACGTTTATTATTGTGACATGGTTTGTAAACCTTCCATTGCATTATTCTCAAAATTATTGTACTAAACAAAAATTTAAAAAAAACCCAAGACATTTGCCAGAGGGACAGGACTTGACAGATGCATGAGAATACATCAAGAAAATATAATCAACCACAATCACATTTATAAAATTTAAAATTTAATGAACCACACAATCAAGTACAAAGCTAAACTCCCAACTCTCTGCTCAGAACTAAGCATTGAACATTCCAAATTCACTGTACACTTATGGTATGTAAAACAAAACAAACATGACCTGTAACATGAAATAGTACTACAAAATACAGAAAGAAGAAAGAATTTCCCTTACCAATAGCTATAAAAAGGTGAAAATAATGTACATTGAGTTATTGTTTAACAATTAAATTAAGCTGAAGTTATAAGGCTTTTCTCAAATCCACTGACACTTTCTTTAGCAGTGCTCTTTGACTACTGATTGTAAAATGACCAATTACAAAACCTAACATCAGACTCTGTATTTACATACAGATGTGCAAGCCCTGCTAGTTGCCTAAATACTGCTTACACGTACCGCAAATAGTCACCTTACTTGAAAATCAAAAGTACACAGCCAAAATTAATGCTGAGGAAAAACAGAAGAACCAAATCCAAAGCCCATGATGCACTATGTCTTAGTACATGACATCTACAAACTACAAAAAAGCTGCACAGTGAATTATTTGTACTTTACGCGCTACATTCATGTTAGGATATGCTTTGGCATATGGTCATTATTGAATACAAAAAAAACCTCAGGGAATGTGTGGTAGCATTTTAAATCTGCAGGATTTTCCTCAGTGAGCATAACAAAGTCATTTTTACATAAATGTCATCAATCAAGCATCATTTAAAGTCAAGAATGTTTTTAAATGCCTCAAGAGAAACATCCAATCAACATTTTGATATCACATTTCATGTGTATACTAATCGCACTTTTAACCATCTCTCTCTATAGAATTGTTAATGAAATCACACCTTTTCTAACCTGTAAGGGATGAGCATATACAGCTTCAACCATTCCATCAAGAAATTCAACATTCAAACACTCCAACCACAAGGCCAACTGTAACTTCAGGTGACCAATGATGTTGCCCATTTTCCTATTATGCAACAATGCAAATCTGATACTTGATAACTGAGACTGTTTAAAACATAACCAAGACTCCCCCCCCCCCCCCATTCAGCATAAATGACCAACATTTTCACTGGTGAGCACTGAGCTGTTGAGGGAGTGCCACATGTTATGTTAGCTTGCAGTATAATTGTGCAAAACAAAACTTAGTCTTTAATTATAAACATAAAAATTTAGTGATTACACAACTATTATCTGTATAAGC
>JAQLOL010000005.1:9704494-9719620 GCA_029783665.1 Naso thynnoides | reverse complement strand
TTGATTGGTTGATATTTTTATTCCGGTCAATACAAAATTCAAAACAACAAAAGAAAATTTAGTTTCATATTTAATGTATTTATCTCATGTTAAATGCTACAAAAAATACTTTCTGTCCAGAGGATATGTGGATAAACCTGCAGTCTCTGGAGCCACATGTATGCTGACCTCTCAATCAAATCCCAACAGTTTCCCAGCTCTCAAACTCGGACTTTGAATAAGGCTTCAAAGTTCCAGTCATAGAAACTCAGTTGTTTTGAAGTCTGAAGAAAAAGATGCTATGAGGGTTTCAAATGCTGCGCGTTACAACAGCAGATGTTGTGGATACACGCACAGAAAAGCTGGACGATCTGAAAAAGTACTATTTTACCGATAAACTCACTGCTTTTCTTTATTCTCACTACAATTCTTAAGTAAATTCACAACTCTCCCAGTGAGCTTTATTCTATTCTGTTGCTTAATTTCTAAGTTCTTCCTTTTTCCTTCTTTCACCCTGGCATATTAGATCAGTTGTCTTCAAACTCTAAAGTGCCAAGGCCTCCAGAATAACATGAGCTTATAGCTGGGGCCCCCATTTAGCAAGATGTCTTTAAAAACCCACTAACTACAGCAGATGAAATGCTGCCTCATACTTGTTAGTTTTATTTAGCCAGTAGTTATTTAGATTTCTGTACTTGAGCTTGTGTAAGCTGGGTTGTTGGTATGCTTACCAGGTCTTTCCTTTTGAATCAAGAACAAGCTGGTTAGATGCTATCAAGCAAGGTAAGTTTCAGGAGCAGAGTAACTTCATGGCAGGCATGTACCTTACCAGCCGAACACTGACAGCTTAAGATAAATATTTTGATTAGCAGACAATTACAAAATGGGCATGGCAAATAAGATTTCTAGATGTTATAATTGTAAATAATAATAATTTTTTATTTTGAAAAATAATAGTTATTATCATTGTTTTCCCTCATCTTCACTCCCTCGCGCCCCCTGGCGGCCCTCAAGGAAACAAGGACCCCCATTTTGAAAATAATGACCCCTATAGCCAATATCTATTCATACTATCCTTAAAATGGTATTCCTTTAGTGAGACCTGACACCTACAGTGACATCTACAGTAAGCACATTTTGACAAGTACATTTAAAAAGGAAGCGTTAATTCTTTGTAAATGCCTGGTATGCTTTGCTTTTCCGTCCTAAGCACACAATATGTATCTTCTCTAACTATCGTCTAACCTTTCAGAGGCAGCCTATAATCATGCTACATGTTGACATGGGACTCACGTGATTAAACCTGTCCATATAAAGGGCTCCTATGGTTAGTTCACATAATCAAAAACAAATAACAAAATAAAAACAAAAACTAGATACAGGAACAATCATGGATAATAAGCAAAGCATGCAGGTCTAAAACTTTAGTTTTGATTCATAAAAACCTAGCATTAAAACCAATCACCGCAAGAAATACCTCAACAGTTTGCCAGTGTGTAGATAGGAAGCGATAGTGAGAACACTCAATGCCACAACAGTGCGGCTATCCCAGGGAACGGGGCAGACTCAGCAGTGTCTATTCTCCCCCTTTCTAGGATTACTTGAAAAAACCAAGTCATTTCCAATTCAATGGCTGCAAAACATTAAGACGTACGGTTCTGTTTCTGTTAACAGTATAGAAAACGTTTTCTTTTGTAACTTATTGTCACTTTCATAAAAGAAAAGGTGACAAAGATTAGATGTCAAAACAGACTATAATGTTGTATAGGGTTAATACTGTG
Organism: Naso thynnoides; assembly: GCA_029783665.1. NCBI lineage: Eukaryota > Metazoa > Chordata > Actinopteri > Acanthuriformes > Acanthuridae > Naso > Naso thynnoides. The sequence continues at coordinate 9,717,860 of JAQLOL010000005.1, read as the reverse complement.
ACATACAAAATGAAACATTTCTGTGTAGAAGATAAAATATTTGGTACAGTGAAATGACAGTGAATAACCATTGCAACAGAATGATTGTTAGCATTACACAGTTCAGTACATGGTGCTATGCAAATCTAACCCATCTCACTCAGCTGCTCTAAGCCTCTGTCCTTGTACTACTCTCAACACCGGCAGCCTCTAAACACATTCCTCCCTGCTGCTAGCTTACTAATGGACCTTCTAAATATTTTGAGGCTCATGACAAATGATAAAAACCTCTCTTTAATGATAAAATGTGTTAAAACTAAGATTTTTAGATGAAGGGGTGAGTGAAAATAGAAAAAGAATTTAAAAAAAAAATGTTTACTAATTATTATTTTTTCATTATTTAATATCAAAGATAGTTTTAACAATCATAGATTACATTTGCAGATTAATACTATAGACAAGACATCAAAATGATCAAGGTGTTTAAAAAAAATTTTATGTCGAGAATTTTTTTTTTTTTACTGAAAACGCACAGAGTAAAATATAAGCTAATTTTTACCTATTGAATTGTATAGACAGTAGTCTTATGTAGTAACATTTTAAACACGACCATTGATTTCAATGTGAATATTTTGTCGTACAATTTTAAAGAAGATTAAAGATTAAATGAAGAAATGATAGAAAGAAATAACAGGAAGTTGGCAAGAGAGACCAGTTTCTTCACCAAGAACAAAGAAAGTCTTCACAAGACTGTTCCAGTCTTATAGACCCAAATGATTCAAATGTCGTTCTTACCCAATGAAAAGTTCCTCTCACATTGTAATGGGACAAAGATAAGCATCATATTTCCCCCTTCTGTGATTCAGACAGATGTATTCATTCATCTGGAATAGGGCTCTGCAGTGCAAGTATGTGCAAGGAAAAATTCCTGTGTGAATATGTTATTGTAAAATAAGGTTATCAGTGTGAAGGACAAGGGTGGTTAGGCAATTGGAAACACGGAAACGCATCTAACCAAGATACTGCTGGTAGTTTCAGTTTAACTTAAATATATTTGTGTGACCAACATTTCATGAACAAGTACAAAAGCTTCAAATACCTAGATATAGATGTTGAGACAATGTAGCAGGGATGTCTCTGAGGGCTTTTCACAAAATGTTAACACAAATATCTTAACTCATATCAGGTATCACGCCCCCGACTTAAACCCACAGTCAGCCATCATGTGCTGCTGGGAGATCAATGATCATCTGTGGCCTCTTTTGACAGCAGTTTGGTAAACTGAATGTGTTGGACATGTTGTTGGGGCAGACAGTTAAGAGAGCTAAAATGAATTGCATTTCCACTCAATGAATCAGAGACCGATCCAATTAGTGTGGTGTCTCTTCAGTATTTACCTTTGTCTCGCCTTTCGTCTTTATGAAGGGAATTGGTTGACCAAAAAAAGGATGAAAAGTAACAGCTGCAAAGTAGAGACGGATCATTTATGAATACAGACTACTGACGGACTGATTAATTCCTCTCCTGAGGGCACAGGCAAGCTGGTCGGTGGCACTCTTAAAGGTATATTCAAGGGCAACAGAAGATGTGAGGAGGCAAGAGGTGAGAGACGAGAGCCCCTTACTCAAGAATCTTCGTAAAGGCGACCAAAGTGAGAAACTAGTCAAGTATAGAGCAAGAAAAAAAAGAAGTGTGACAATGGAAAGGATTCAAATACTATGAACTTTTTATTTTCCAGACGCTGAAAACCCTGTTTGCATGATGCCATAAATGTAGCAGCACTGCTGTAGAAGGTTCTATTTTGTGGCTTTTTGTAGTATTTAGAGTCACTGATTTTTATTTGAACACGACTTTTAATGTTAATGTAGGTGTCCTGAAGATGGTTTTACAAGACCCATAAAGAATAAACAACTCTAGAACTCCAAACATGAGTTACTTTTCTGGAGTTTATCTTGTAAAAAATTCAACAAAACAGGATCAGTTTAAGTGTATTTATGTGCTTTTGTCATTGAGCATGCCATCACGTCAGCTCTGTAGCTTTAGCAGGGACTGAAAGAAGTATAAGTTTCTTTTAGCTTTCATTATTATAATGCAGCAAGTTTTACTTTGGCCATCTTAATTTCGATGTGGAAGGCAGTGCAGAGGTACTTCTTCGAGCTGTGACAACAGAGAGCTTAATGCGGCCTTCAACGATGAAAGGAGACACATTTCAGAGAACTTTGGGGAAGACTGAGAGCATGTAAGCATCCGCTAAAATGTTTATGTTTTTGTGAAGAAGGACATTCATAAAACTTGACCCAGGTTTGAACCTGGAATAAAGGAAATATTCATGAAGCTGAAAAAAACCCCACCATAGTTGTTTGCAAATTGTTATGGCCATGGTACTTCGTTGTTTATGGAAAAAAACAACTATCATTTATTATGTTTATTTTTGATTTGCTGACATTATATTACTGCACTTAAAATATCTGTATTAGCTGAAAAGGTCATTTTACAGACTGGTTAACACTTGATTACATTCAGAATTTTCTTCATTTTTCGTGTATATTGCAAACAATTGAAAACAGGATAGCAATTACACCTGCATTCATTATTTTAACCAACAATGTGAATCTAGGAATTTATTATTAATTTATCTAATCAGTATATTAGTATATTTATCAGAGACAATGCATAACCCTACTTTTCAGCAAGAGTTAGCCATATTACATACTTGGCATCTGCAAGTTTGATAAAAATGATATTCTACAGCATTTTTTTTTTTTTTACTGTGCTACACAACAGATTGTACGGACAAATAATAAAACACACAAATAATAAAATAGTAATAAAATAGGAAGCAACTCTATTTTGGGGTAAAATATTGTTTTGTCAGTATGTATATATTTATAGTCGTTTTTTTTACATTTACTTCTAAGGATTATTTGTCTTTGACATTTTTTAGGCTTTAGGTTATCTTTTTTCTAAGCTAGATCCATGATTTATAATATTAAAAGACAAAACAAGTGAACATTTTTGACATTATTGGTGACGGACATTGGAAAGAAACTTGATTTAGAAGTTTGTCTGAACTTATTTTGTCATGAGCCTCATTCCCACCCAGTGTGCCTTAGTTTCCCTCCCAGTTGTGTCCCACTACCTCTCTGGGTCATAAATTAAAAAAAATATAACTTCATTACAAACTAAGCTAAATGCAATATCTGTAATCTGCAGGGGGAAAGAAATCACATATCATTTTCATCATAAACATTAGTTATCAGCTGATGACCAAATGCACATTACAAGACTTTAACAAAAAATAAAATATTTATTAAACATGTCTTTATGGGTATAATTAGTTAACAGAGCCAAATCAACCAGGGGTTTAATATGCCACAAAAATTAACCATCAACACAATGTGTACAGCCACACCTCGGTTTGCAGTCTGATTACTAAAATTATCTGTTTGAGCCACAAGGATTGGCCTGCAAAAAAGTGAGTACAATATGCTATTTTTTTAATCTGCCTTTTATGTGACTAGCATCATGTGGTCCAATAAAAAAAATCTCCAAGAGATTATGAAATATTATTATGATGTGGAAACCAGAGCGAAAGTGGCAGTAATCAAATTATATTCAATGATCACAAATATAAACGCCTTCTTTGATCATTTCATTCAAGTCATCATTCAAATGCCTAACAAATAGAGCTAATATTTCGCTACGGTATGTTTGATTTACTTTCTTAAATGATATTATTTAGATTTAAACACAACATTATAACATTTTTCTCTGACGACAGCATAAAAACTCCTGGTTGCTTTAGGTCTCTGGATATCAGTGATATCAGAAAAAAGGCATGTCTTGTTGCAAAAAAATGAAAGTGCAAGTTAAACAGTTAAGCTTAGAAAAAAAAACTGACAAATTTAGCATTTTTGAACGTGAATCATTTCTAAGTCAAATGTTAGCTTCTGTCAATATTACATATTCTGCTTCTGACTTACAACACTCCTTACCCTAGCCAAACAAAACATAAACTGATTAATAAAACTTAAAATATGGCTCTGACAGTTGGTAAATCAAGAGCTTCTTTCACTGAATTGACTGACTTGCATGAACTTTCGGAAAGAGAAAAAAAGAGTTATCAGTTATTTGCAATTGTATTATCTTCCAGTAGGTGTAGGATTGGAATTTCTGAAACAGGACAGATGGGTTTTTTCTCTTATGTCTTTTGCCAAGCTTCAGGTGCACCAACAGTAACACAATGTATTCTATGTATGAAAACAAAAGCAGCTGCCAAGTTAAAAGGTGCAGCTAATTACCACAACTGCAGGGCTCTACCTTGCAAGTATTTCACTTGCATCTGCTCCTAAAAATAGACATGCAAAATGGAAAAATAATTTAAGAGCGCAGTGTGTGAGTAACCGACACTTTACAAGCCACAATGCACTACTAACAGTAGAGTTTTCTGTGATGACACAGCTGGCGCCAGGTGAGAGAACGGTGAACCAAATTTCATGGACCCATCATTAAACTGCTCAGCTCCCATATTGGCTATTCCCTGGAGCTAACTCCAGAGATGTCAGAGAATCCCAAAGTTTGTCCAATAGACACAACAGGGCGTCACTCTGGTTTGTTTTTGTGGGCCAACTGTTGAATTCGGTCTAAAACTTAATCTTTATGTTTGCTTACTAAAATCCTGTGGATGAGCTTTTGTAAAGATAAGGACTCATTCATTGTTAGTTGAACTAACAGTGAGCTTTGTATTGAGCACTGACTGTGGTGGACTTGTGTGTCTTGTGTGGTATTGCCTGCCTGTGCCTTATGAAATTCGTGATTGTACTGAAAGAAATGGAACTTTAGTGGGTTTGACTATTACAAAACTAAAAATATTATCTTTGTCAGACTTGCAGTCTGATCTGGCATCTCAACTCCTAGTTTAACTACAGAGGCCTACGGTAGGCAATAAGTCAACTTTGCACAGACATCACTAAAAATTGAGCCCTTTAAAAAATAATAATAAAAAAAAAAAAGTACTGAATTTATAAGGAGTTCAAGTCACCATCTTATTTTGGACTGCTGACTGACCTTTAAGTGTGCCAGATGGCCAAGATACAAAAGCAGCTGGACAACTGCCATCTTTTGCATTTAATAGGTATTGGTCAGCGTGCTATTTTAGTGGTAAGCAGTATTTCATGGGTGTGTTTCTTCTACATGCACACGCATACTTTAATAAACTGGTTATTAATAAACTCCCTGCCTAAACATTAAAGCATTTTTCTACTTAAACATTTTTTACTGTGCTCCTAAATTTCTTTGTGTGCTTCTAGAGGCACAAGTACTCCTTGGGAAAAAGTGGGTAGTCTCCTAAATATGCAAAGTATGCTACCAATTACGTACCATGAATGCGTTTTCATTCTCTGCAACAGAAGTATAGCCTTGTCATACTGACAGTAATAAGATTTAAGAATAAGAGACAATGTACATTTGGTCATCAAGTCAGGCTGTGTATGTAAGACACTAACCAAAACAAATGTTAACAAAGAAAAACACACTCTAGACTTAACAAAGAACATGCAATATGGCCTAACAGGCTAAGAACAGCTTATCAACCTTTACATTAAGTTGTCCTCATGTACATGTAATAACTTGTCTGGATTTAGAAAGTGGTTATTTACGATCAAAAAGCACTTCGCAGAATTAAATACCTATTTTCATTAAAATGCAGCTTTTCTTAATTGTAAATGCAGTATAAATGCATATGCTGAATAAAATGGAGGGTATTCATGAGTAATCCTCTATAAACTCTTTAGGTCTTCGCAAATATATTACACACAGAGGGCAACTTAATGCGAATTGTTGCAAGTATAAACAACAATTTCAAGGATTAACAAAATATGTCACATTTTCAAGGCATCACCACCAAGTCTAATAATATTTACCAACAAATTTAATATTTTACAGTTTTAGGCGGAAAGGGTTAAAGATTCCCCACATATTTTGTCTTGTAAATTTTTAATTGAAGATTCAAAACAGCAACAAATTAACTCTTAAGCTAAAATTTCTTTTAATTAAATTAACTGCACCATAACAATTAACAGCAGCTGAACAAAGAGATAAACATGTTTCAGATAATTCTTTGGTGTACATTTTAACTCCAGAATCGAGCACACTAAGCAAGACAACGTTGTGTATTATCTTATGGATCTTTAAAAAAATAATTGCACTCAGTCTTCCTGCTCTTGAAATCTCAATTTTAATGCCCAGCATTGTTTACAGTTATACATGACGTACATAATGGGTTAAAGTGAATATGTGCTGATTTCCTTTTTAAATAGAGCATTTATGTTGTCATTTAAATAGAGGAGCTTTCTTCAGGTTGGGTATGTGTAGGACATTCATAGTTAAACTGAGATGTCCTATTTGCATATTGACTCCTTCACATTTGTTTATTCCAAAGTCTATACTTGTAAAACTGCATTGCAGATCATCTTACTTGCATTCTTGCATTGTAAAAAGAGCATTTAAATTTCATCACTGCTCCACTTTAAGTTTGGTGATGATCCCTTGCAAAGGTGTAACTGAGATGTTGTACAGTAACAGAGAAAAGGAAATAAAGACACAGATCTGATCAGTGGACTTACTCAGCTTTCGCTCCCTGAATCAAGAGAGCGTTGATACACTCCAGACTGCCCGCACGAGCAGCCTTATGGATGGGCGTCTCGCCCACATAGTCCTGAGTAATGACAAAGGACTGCAGTTACACCCAGAAAAGCATGACTTTGCACAAGAGCTGAGGCAGAATCATAAAACATATGGATTTCATGTATTAAATATATATTTATGAGTAGGATTATAATAAAATATGCCCTCAGTAACTGCCTCCCTCCACATTTTCTGGTTCAAACCCAGACTCTAGGAGCTTTGATCAGGTAGCCTACACTTTTAGCCCCGCCTTCACCACCGCCCACATACATTTACAGTAACACATTAGGTTGAGTGCTGATGAAAGAGTGAGGGAGAGAGAAAGAAAAAACATCCATTAAAGGGCTGTCTCCAACCACAATATAGTTTGGGCATTGTCAAACACTGAGCGATTCTGCAGTCCAACACAGGCTGAGTCAAAATATTATGAATCCAAGAGAGGGAAGGTCACAAATCCTTGAATTTCCCCAGGTGTTTATTTAAAACATATGCTGCACAATTTCATAGCCAATTTTTGGAAATGTGTTCCACCATGACGACAATGCGTTATGTCATCATGACCTACTTATCTGATTACTCGCTACAGTGCAGCGGTCCATAAAACATAGCCCCTGCGCGTGAAAATACATGAAGAGAAAAAGATGTGATAAGGACAGTCTGAGAGCAAAGGCACTAATGGGAAATGGGATAGATAAACAGAAGCTAAATAAAAATCAGGTCCTACCCCTGACTTACTTAGTACTTAGCAACTTACACTGCAAGGGTCGTGACCCCATTTTTACCGTGATCCTCCTTGATGGGATCAGTCTGAGCTCAACCTCTCATACTGGTCTACTCTTTCCACTCACGCACTTGTATCTCGGTCTGTATACACTATTTTTTAACACAAGAATAATTTGCAAATTATGCTTACAGGTATTCTTCAGAAAATCATTGTCAACTTACTTAACAAGTTGAGTGATTCTCAGAGAGCTTAAGTGAACAGTTTAATTCCAAGGTATACAGTGTGCAGGCATGTGTTGAGTGTGCATCTAATGTTGTACCTGTCTGTTAATATCTGCACCAGCTTGAAGTAGCCACAACAAGCACTCAGGGTGGCCCCCAAATGCAGCAATGTGAGTGGGCGTCTGTGCAAACCTGGAGGTCACCGCATTCACACCACAGCCCACCTGAACCAAACGCATCACACACTCCAACTGTAATGAGACAAAGGCAATGCATAGATAGTCAGACAGATAATGAGGTAAATATATGCTGTGATTCATTCACTGCAAGTATAGACAAGTGAAGTGTAGGCGCTGCATCGAGGCAAAAATGCAACACTATTGTGTGGCCTGGCTGATCCTCATGAAGACTCCCTCCAATGCTCTTGCAGCTGGCATGGATCCAGTTTCTGAGCAAACTAAAGGCCCACCCTTCCCAAAGTGTAGTTACTGTACAAAAAATCTTAGCAGAAGTGTGTACGTGGTTAAAAAGGTCATTACACAGCTCGTTACAAGCGACTCATAAACGTTTGTTGTTGACTGATGCGTTCATTTGAAACAGCCGCCCTTAACAAAAACAATTGCAATAAGAGTTATGCAAACGTTTTAAAATTAAATTTAAAATGAATAACGTTAACTTGCCATTACTAAACTAATTAACCGTCAAGTGTTTGATAATGTTTGAAACGCTGTGTTCGCTGATTTACAGCATTAGCTCTGGCTTAACAGTTAGCTAACAAACGTTTATTTTTTTTCTAACGTTCGCTCGAGGGTCTTTGTCGGCGTCTCATCTAACGGCCATTGAAATAAGGTTAACGTTTTTTTCCCGCACAATGTGCTGACAAGCTTTAATGTCAACTAAAAACCTTACGTGAGTACAAAACCTGACGTTATTAAAAATAATGCACACGTGTACAACAAATGAAAAACCCGCAAACGGCAAGTAAATAACATTAACGTTTTTTATTTTTCGCGTTTAACGTTACAGTCCATTGCTGCGTGTAGACTCATCAGCTACCAGTAAAAGCAAACATCAGGAAATGGCCGAGACGAGGCTCATGTCGGAGAACGTTGGCGCTCGTTCTGGAAACATGTTCACCAAAATGTTCATTGTAAGAAACCTAGTCCGTCAAAGACCCGTTTGGCGAGGTGAGTTACCTTTCCGAAATGAGCACCCCAGTGTATAGGCGTCCAGCCGTAGAAGGTGTCCTCCACCGCGAGGTCAGCCGGGTTTGAGGTGCACTGAAGAAGCGAGCACAAGGCACCGACATCTCCATCCCTGCACGCCCGATGGAGAGGGAAGCGGCTGTTTAAAACCTCCTCACTCGAGAATCCAGACTCCACTCCCACAGACATTGTAGCAAAGCGGGCTAAATTATACTTAACTACGTTAGAAAAGACAACAAAAGGACTAGCTAGCTATTGTTTGATTGTGGATGCTAATAAGGTCCCTGTGTACGAGAACACACGCCACCCTGGCTGGTGTGTCTTTCTTTCTGCCCGACAACACAAAGCAGACAGTGCAGAGCACGCGCCGAAGTGAAATTTGAGAAACGCAGTCAGCTGCAAAATGCGGACTGGATTTCACATTTCTGACTTTTGCTTTGGTTCTTGGAGGTTTGAGTAGCTTGCATCCTTACTGCCACCTACTGGAGCAAGTTAAGTCCTACAGTGTCTAGTTTGGCATATGTTTCTCGTCAGTCCTGTCCTTAAAACACCCTTAGCATTGTCCTTGACCATATCCTCATTATTAAAGGCTTACCATTTAAACTTCCCTCTCTTTTGCAGCAAGAATATCCTCTATTATTTCTGATAATGTGAAGTGTGCCTCTGTGGTTTGAATTGACAACATGTATTCCACATGACTCCTGATGCCAACGTCATGCTACTTTTCATAGACTTTCTTTCACGTAATGCCCTTTTTATGTTATATTCTTACTTTTGTTGTTGACTTTTTGCTGAATTTTGCTGGTTTATTGACCTTTTTACATTAACATGAATCTAAAAGGTGCATGAGTAGTTTTTCTTGCCACCAGAGGGCAGAAGAAAATCCAAAATCAACTGGCAGACAGCACAGATAAGCTGATAAACCAGCCAAGAAAAGCAGGCCACCTTGAAGCACAGGGGCCCTGAGAGTAACTCGTTGAATTTTTTTAAATAATTACATGTGCTGACAAAATGGTTCTAATTTTTTCAGAAGACTTAAAACAATAAGGCTAAATGCCCACATGTTCATTGAAACACTGTTGTCAAAATACAGAGAAGCCTTTCTGCTGTGCCCTGGGTTCAATGTCAAATCGTAGCCCTTTGCTGCGTGTTATCCCTCTCACTCTCTCGCTTTGATTTTATTGCCATATAAAAGCAAAAAGGAAAAAAAAGACAACAACAACAACAAAATCAAATTTGTTATTTCTGAATTTTAACCAAAGCTAAAATAAACAAATCAAGTGACTTTATTTGAAAGCTAATACCTTTCCAGTACCAAATTCCATTTAGTTTTTCTATCCGTCCACTAATGGCACAGCAAGGACACTCTGTTAAAGCACAAGAAAATGTCTCCCACTGAAATTGTTTTCAGAATGTTAAGCCAAAGTATCTGCAGCCAATAATTAAAATACAGTTTTCTTCTTATGGCAGATTCCATATGTAATAATTGTTGAAATAATGACAGATTTATTTATATAGTACCTTTAAAAACAGAAGTTTGCAATGTGCTTTGACAGACAAAGCAAAGAGAGTTGTAAACAGTGAAATAGTTAAGGCCAAGGATAAAGCCAATAGGCCAAACAGAATAGGATACATATCAGTGAGGGAAACAAAAGTAGTAGGATAGGCAAAATTGCAGAAAGGGCCTGTACAAATAAAAGTAAAAGATAAAAGAACATAAGAAAACTGTAAAAACAGTAAAACACTGGCAAAGTAAGAGCACATAGGTGTAAGACAACAAGTAAACAATTCATGAAAATTATGATTTATGACTTACTGCGATTTTCTTTTTTACGGAAAAAATTCAGATGTAACCCCCTTTGTAACCACTGACATTTTCATAACTGTAATGTAATTTCTTTTTTTTTCTCAGTAACTGTAACTTATTACAATTACATTTATTCTGTAATTATATTATGTACTTTCTTTATGTGTAACTAAATACTCCCTGACATTGTAGGCAGCTTTTTGACATGTGGTTCAAATGATAGATCTGAACCTGGTCGTACTCCCAGTTTTCTGGCAGTAATGTTGAAGGACAGGGGACCAAGGGAACCTTCAATCAGGCTGATGTGTGAGATGGGATAATTGAAGAGAATGATTTCAGATGTAGAGTTGTTGAGTTGTAGGAAATCATGTGCCATCCAACATGTAACATCTTTAAGACAATTAAACGCAGCAGCCGGGCTTCGTTGGTCACCACGTCTCGGTGGAGGGTATATCTGTGACACTGAGAAAGAATAATTACCATTGCTCTGTTTATTAAGTGTTGTATTTTTTCTTTACCATAAGATGGCAGTATACAACAAGTAATAAAAAGAACACTAGTAAAGTTCTAAACAATGCAGAAGGAGAGAGATTACACAGACGGCGATGCTAGAATAACTGCTATGTAATAAATTTTAATATAATCATTGTTGAGTACAATTCAGTCCTGACACGGGCCATAAACTACGCACAGTACTAGACAAACAAGTTTGGCAGTTTTATATCTGTTTTCATACTGAAGTATTATTTCTGAACACTAGAGGGAGATATTGACCACAGTAACATACCTTTGGTGCAGCTCCTAAGTTGTAAGAAACCGATTATGGCTCAACAACTTATCTATATAATTTTACATTTTTTAACCCATAGTGTTAAAGTTAGAATAGATGTAATAAGCTAAATGAATAAAGAAAGCAAGAAGAAAACATTATTGTTATTGTGATTATGTTATGACATCATTATTAACAGCAGCCACAGTGTTAGCAGATGCAATAAGCCCATCGTTCATCCACAGACACGGTGTCCTTTATGCTGTGTGCTTAGTTCAAGCGCCGACCATCCACTCATCCATTTTTCTAAACTTCATCTCCTGCAGGCAGGTCACAGCGGGCTGAAGTGTATCCTAGCATGCACTTGGTGAGCTTCAAATCTGTGTTCGGTTCGAAAGAGTATGGAATGAAGAGAATGTTAATGAACCTCGGTGAAGTGCGTCATTCTAATATTATTGTGATGATGTCATGCTCCACTTCATTGGCCAACCATAATGACCCGAGAGGCACTTCATTACCCAGTTTTCCCAAGTGACCTCCTTCACCTCTCTCTAACATGCGACATCCAGGTCAGTATTTATGGTTTTGGACACAGTGCAAGGTAGCATAATGGTGTGCAAAGATGTTTTGGGGAGCGGGAGTTTTTTTTTTCTTTTTTTTTAAAGTGCACCCCTGCCCTCTACAGCAAACCCATTGAGTGAGGCAGTGTGAGTGTCATCAGTTAAGCACCTTTGGTAAGTCACTTCATTAAACTACAATTGTGGATATCAAAACTATATATGTGAGATTTATTTCTTTTTGTGTCCTAATTTTTTTTTCTGTTTCATCAACGATTCCAATTTATAATTTTTCCAGTACTTTCCTTTGTTAATTAAATCGTGGTTGACAGATGTCTGCAAATAACACACTCCAAAAAAATTATTCCGCAAACTGTCAGTTACAGTAAATGGATTCTATCACTTTTACAATACAAGTCAGCATTAACAGCAAGATGGCCTCTCTACAACGTACCATCCTGCTTATTAATAAGTCATTCACACACCAATTGAACAGCCATTGAGAGCAATTCTGGGTTCATTATTTTGCTCAAGGACACTTTGACATGCAGTACAGGGAAGCCGGGAATCGAACCTGTGGTTCATCCGATGGAAACCACAAAACCTCTGATTTGGAAGACAACCAGCTCTACCTCCTGAGCTACAGCCACTCAGCATTCTTTGTTGTCTCACTTTTCTAGTGTGAACACACAACATAGTCCCACAAAGAAACCTGATATAAATCTGAAATATACCCTTAGTTTAGAATTGTCTCCATATGTCTTTCTCTGCACATAGGAGCATTTTAAAAACAATGTGTAACACCGAAGATGAAGCTTTATTTACTAATGCCAATCTTAGCTAACCATGGCAAAGAGCTGAAAAGATCAGCACTGTAGTCAGAAAATGTAACAGCAACCACAAATCAAATAATTAAAAGAAAACTGCACTTCTTTCGGGGGTTCAGCCTATTATCCACAATCCGTATGTAAGACAAGAACATAGATGCCTTTCCCTTCTCTGTGCGTTCAGCAGGTTGCCAGAGAGTTGCCTCGCACCGGCAATTTTGCACATACAATGGAAGTAGTGGGGATACACCTTTACTGCCCTCTAAAGCCCCTAAAACACATCCGAAAATCTCCAAAACGCTCCATCTATGTGTTGTGACCTGCATATTAACTACACTATAGACACATTGTTACTATGGGAGCAAGTACCAAAGAACTACTTTTCTGGGCGTAGTGACACAGCGCCTCAGTTAGACCAGTCAGACCATACAGTCGTGAATGTGGCAGACTGGAGTGGAGATTTTCGGATGTGTTTTAGGAGCTGTAGAGGGCGGTAATGATGTATCCCAACTACTTCCATTGAATGTGCAAAACTGACATTTGGCAACCCACTGAACGCACAGAAAAGGTAAAGGCATCTACGTTCTTGTCTT
>JAQLOL010000005.1:9682319-9698994 GCA_029783665.1 Naso thynnoides | reverse complement strand
CTGTAGTCTCTACAAACAATGTAGAGTATGTAGGCAAGTTAGGGCGATCTAGGTACCAGAAAAGCACTGGTTTCCGGTTGTAGTCTTTTGTAGTCCATGAAATTAACAGCATACTGCTAACTCTTACTGGCTTGTAAACTGGCTACTCGTGAAAAGATCCGCTGGTAGATGTGGTCTCTCAACTCCAACTCCACTCTGGCGTTGGACTGTAAACAGCGAGTGGAACACGGACAATTAGTTGGTGACGGAAATTCGCCTCCTCCAACGGTAGCCCAAAAACAGTGGGGTCTGACCCCAGAGGCTGTATCACTGTCTGCCAAATGCAAACGACTGGTTCCGAGATAGACTCTACTGCAACTTTCCTTGCAACTGTTTTGTCTTAGTTCAAACTGGACTTAAAAGAGAGAGCAACAACAAACAAAATAAAATAATTTGCCGGCACAAATGGTAGCAGTGGATTTGCTTCCCAATGAGTCTCATGCTACAGCTAACGTTAGCTTGCTAGCTCAATTGCAGAAGTTATCTGCTGCAGTTTTAATTTGACCTGACTTTTCAAATTACAAACTCAAATGTTAAAGACCATCAGTGAACAGACATGACAAATACGTCATCCTTTATTGAACAATAAGCATCAAAGACATAACACAACTGCAGTGAATGTGAGCAGTTATTAAAAACTAGGCCAAATCAGCAGGATTTAGCACAACAGCTCCAAAGAGGCTGAACATTTTCTCACATGACCCCTCCAACTTGCCTCTCAGGCATGCAGGCATGGAATTATCAGTTTTGATGTGTCTGTGATCTTCAGCCTTGTTTTGACTTAACTGGGTGTTTTTGATGCGAAATCAACACACCGTTAAATATTCTCATTTTACACACTGCATTATTGAGTGGACAATAAACAATGGAGAGGTTGTAGGAAATTTTAAAGTTGCTACAGTTGTTTATTATGACATTCGTATTAACTCCTGAATCCTGAGAGAATTTAGAAAATGTCTTTAAGTCCCTCAACATCAGCTAGATTTATGCTACACTCACGTTACTAAGCAACTGACACCCAGTTGCAATTTTGACCTTATTTGATTGATATGACAAAGAAACTGACAAAAACTGTACATTTCTTGACCACAGTTCCCTATATTTAAAAATTCTATGTTGTGTTATCACTGTTTAAAGATATGGCCAGTGATATTCTGTATTATTCTTCATTCTCAGCAAACTCCATGAAAAGCCAAGTATCGGTTACGAGGTAGGTAGGGTGATCTTGGTACCAGAAAAGCCCTGGTTTCCGGTTGTAGTCTTTCGTAGTCCGCGTAATTAATGGCGAACTGTTAACTGTTAATGGCTTGTAAACTGGCTACTTGCGAACAGATTTGCTGGTAGGTCTGGCCTCTCAACTCCACCTCAATTCTGGCATTGAACTGTAAACAGCGAGCAACATGGGCACTCTAGTTTATTTTGAGTTAATCCTACACACACACAGCATCCTAATGACATTAATAATGTATTAATCTGCATCTGAAAATAAATCCCACCAAATGCACTTTTTATAAATTCTGAAAACTGTAGTGTCCAGGTGTTTTTGGAGATTACTCAGCCTTTAAAAAAACACACAAAAACATATATGTGACCTGTTTTTTATGAGATTAAAAGAAGATTTATCTCGGCAGAAGGAACAAACTGGCTTATGGCTGAGTGCCACAGACTGGGTGGGGAAATTGGAAAAAGGCTGCAAGACTCACTTGCGCTAACATTGTTGGTTTTGGTCTTTTCATTGTTTTTATTTATAATGAGATAAACCACTGGCCTTAAAAGTCCCCGTGTCATTTTATAGTTCATTTGTTATAACCTTTATGTGACTAAAACTGTCCCATTAACCTCATGCAACATCAAAGGGGAACATTTACATCGCTACAACTATACATAACTGTTTATGCTGTAACAATGCAGAGCAGTCAGAGCGTTCGACCTAGTTAGTACACAGCTTTTGTTTTGCCTGTTGAGGACACACAAAGAAACACACACACGCACAGATGTCTGAACACACGTCAATGAGCCACACAAACACAGTGGACTGTTTTCTCTCCTCTCTAATGATTACAGTTTGACATCACAGAGGAAAGGGAGACAATAATGAAGATGACTTTCTCTATTGTTAAAATTATCATTTTTCTTGGTGATGTTTTTCTTTTAACCCAGAGCACTTTCATATTCTGTTTTATTCTTTTTCCGTATTTTTATTCTCATGTTTTCAGCACGTCCCACAGAATTAAGAGTGGGAAGTTAAAATGCCCAACAGTAGACGTCACTCTACACACTCCCTAATTAAAACAATAAACAGCATTTATAAGTCTGCTGCCCAGTGATTTGACACCCTCATGCACACTTGCGTTTTGGACGCATGCGGGCTAAAGCCTGCATAATCCTGTCTTAAACATGACATGACACCTGTTATAATCACTCAACCGTGTGCACTAAATGCCAAGGAGGATTATAGCAGATGTCATGTCATGGATTATGGAAGCTTTATGTATTTACCTGTATGAATCTTTCCTTGTCACCTCTGTGGAAATGCCACAGGCTACTACTTTAATCTCATTTGTGTGTCTGTGTGGTGTGCATGCCCATTGTGGAGTGTATCTGCAGCATGTCCACAAAAGCAAACAAATGACTCCTTGCAGTGTTTTTCTTTCCCACTGCTGAAGCCTGTCTGGCAGACTCTCATAGTATTGCAGGGGGGAGGGATGAACCACAGCTGCTGTCTGACGTAAATGCAGCACAAACGCTCTGTTCGTGTGGTCACAGCCCCTCTGACAGCTCTAACCAGTTAATGGGTTACCTCGCACTCCCTTCCTCTCCCCCTCCAACTCACTTCTGCAGTGGCGCTAAACCTTGTGATGGATGTTTCAGTCAAGTCTGAGCAGATGCTGAAAGCCCTTTGACAATCAGAGTGGAAAACATGAACATTCTGTCATCTGTCAGTAATGATGCCAGTTACTGTGTCCATATTAGCCTGAGACTTGCGTCAGTGTGCATGATGCTAAGCCAAGACAGACGGGGCTCAATAAGGAGAACTCCACTGACTACACCAATAAGGTTCAGTTTACTACGTATGAGTAGTACAGCTCAGCCTGTGAATGTTTTTAGTGCTTGCAGTTGGTGTCAATTTCAGTCCATCAATCTGTTCCAGACGGAGTAATCTAAACAAGACTGAACTTTTTACTGATATTTAATATAAGTGTCATCTTAGTCCTGTTAAATATCTCACAATGTATTGGATGGAGTGACAAAAAAAAGACACAAACATTCAGAGTTTCCAGAAAATGTATCTTAATAATTTTGTTTATCCCCTAAATTCTTGCCTACCGTCAAAATTACTTGTGTCAAATTCTTTGGCTTATAACAAGACAAAAGTGAAACTAATGACATTTCCAACAGTTTTAGCTGTACTATGTTTGCTAACTGGAAGATATCACAATGTTAACACATTAACTACATTTGGAATATTGCAAAACAATTTTTTTCCAAACATCAGAATGTAAGCATTATCTTTGGTAGTAATTAGCAGGCGAGTGTTTGCATTTAGCTCAAATCTTAGGTACAGCCTTATGAGGCTGTTAGCATAACTCTCCTAAAGGAAAGCCCAATACAAATTTGAGACATGGACGCAGGCAGAGTAGCAATACATTCTACTTTGCTGCGTGTTCAAGGGGACCAAAGCAGCCAGAGAACAAGCTAGAACAGGATTTATGGGGGAAAATGTGCAGTGTAAAAGTACTTGTTTTCACCAATGACCGGCTCAAATCGATAGTGTAAGTCTCTGACAACACATGCAAAGCATTTCTCTTACCCTTCATTTGTTTTGGGCTATGTGTAACCAAACCACGTTTTTGAAATCTGATTGTCCACATGTCAAATTGACCTTTCGCTAAGCTCCACCCTCGTACGCAAATGTGCCAATCAGATCATAGCATTTGCCAGCTCTTACCAAGGTTTGCCAACTATACAGTCGTGTTTCATTTAAACTCATGCAATCTTTTCAGATTTTCGTCATTTTCAGGCTGGTTCTGAGGATTTCAAGCTCATTGTGGTTAAACATTGTGTCTGGGGTACTTTTAAGTGATGCTGGTTATTCAGCAAGGTTTGAAGGAGATTTATGTTCTTTACCTTTCCAAAATCAAACCCTTAAAGTGTAACTTTATGCTCTGGGCAAAACTGTTCAGGCGTCCTCATTCCCCGTTGAACCTCTCACAGTTTAACATGCACAGCTAATGTTACATCTGCTTCGGTAAATGAACAATGAAGCAATGTTACACTGTTTTTTGTTAATATTAGCAGCTTAATTTGAGTTGCTTAAAGCTATCAAGAGCACTTGCAAGCCTATCCAGCTAAGCTAAAGTCTGGTTGAAGTCTGGAAATAGCAGCTCACAACAGTCTGAAATGTTTCCATCCAAAAGTGTCGAATCAGCAGCAGATGCACATTAAAAGAAATTTGAATCATGTGTGTTTCTATCAAAAGCACGAACTTTGGTGAAAACTACTAACTCACTGAGTATTTTAACTCGCGTGAGTTTTCCGCAGGTTACCACCCGCTTTGGGCAGTATTCCCAAACAACACGACTCGGAGAAGACCGGACCCTGGCGTGACGGGGGTTGTTACCGGCCTCACACTGTCCACGGGCTGAGCTTCGATCAAAAGGACTCAGGCCCCCAAGCGAGACTGGGCAAAGCGGTCTTCTGTACACCACATTTCCCACGACTGCCCGCTGGACAGGGATTCGGCGCTGGGCTCTTCCCTCTTCGCTTACCGCTACTGAGGGAATCCTGGTTAGTTTCTTTTCCTCCACTTAGTAATATGCTTGAATTCAGCAGGTTGTCTCGTCTGATCTGAGGTCGTAGTCGGATGGAGGCAGGGGTGCTCCGTCCACTCTAATCTAATGTTGTTGTCTTCTGAGTGACCTGCAAACGCCAGAAGCAGTTGGGGTGAAAGTGCGCTACGTCAGACTTAATGTGAATATATCTGTTTCATCCCTCTGGAATAAACCAAAACCAAGCTCTAGCGAGCGAATTTCAGTTTGTGCGAATCAGGGGATTTTAGTGCTTTAGTGATTTTAGGGATTTTTCAGATGCGATACGTCTAGATGCGAATCAAAAAAGGGCGATGGAAACATGGCTAGTGGTAACCCAAACTGGAACCCAACCAAAATATATATAATATAATATATAATATACAAAGAGGCATGTCCTCCCTTTGTCCTTCATGGGTCCTAAATTGTAGTGAGAGTTGGTATTTGTTTTATAAATGAAGTGAAACACAAGTTGAAGCCACTGCACTGTGATCTGTAGACTTTAGCATGTATCTATATATTTGTAACTCTAACCTGTTTTCACTGCTGAGTCAGTTTGACATCCTGTATTTATCAAAGGTTGGTTGCGACCTTCTGTCTGCTTCTGTCTGAAATTGCCTTTTTGTTTTTCAAAAATTAGACAATATAACTCCAGGGAGTGTAGTTAGTCACAGTGTGAGCACCATGCTAGCTCTAAAAGCTTGACAGACATAGCAACAATAACTAAGAGGGGTGTGGCTTAGCGAAGGGTCAATGGTAGAAGTTCCCTATCCGTTTACTCGGGCTCAAATAAATACAGGCAGCCATCAAAATTAAAGGCCTCATGCACACTCTCAAAGTCAGGTAAATACTCAGCCGTCACACTGAAATTGATGAGACAAAACTCTCAAGTATACTCCAAACAGACGAGCTCTGCTCCGATCCGTTCTCAGTCATGGCTGCTCCATTATCTAACTGCAATATGCAAGATCTTGTGAGAACAAGACTTCAGACGAGATTTGGAGGAGGTATCCTCACCTCTTTGATTCCAAACAGGGAGACTACAAAGACAAGTAAATGACAAATTCATGTTCATCTATAATCTCCTCGGCATTGTAAGTGGCTATCTTGCTTCTTCATTTGTAGACAAATTGAATTGTGGGTAGCAGAGCTTGCGCTCAGAGCAGCACACCTCCCCCTGGCGCCCCCGTGAATGGCATGTGCTCAAGCCTGAGTTTGCAGAAGCATAAATGCACAGGATCTTGTAAGACATAAGCCCAAGCCCCAAAAGCCAGCTGTCTTATTGCTTATTGCTTATAGCTCATGAAGCATAAATTGGGCTTATTATTGATCTGAGCCAGTCACTGGTGAAAACAAGCACTTTTAGTGGATAACTTTCAAGGTTCCCAGTTCCCCCCAAGAATACACACACACACACACACACACACACACACACACTGGGAAATAGGGCCCAGATTGAAAAATTCCCAATTTCTTCTTTAAAGAACAACTTTATTGGAGCTTGAGCCATAACTGGGAGAAAAAAATTAATGTATTTTACCCTCTTCTGCTTTAAATTTGACCTTTCTTTTCCAAATTTATTTCATGTCAGAACTTTATGGAAGTTTGATATTAATTTATATTGCTGAAGGAGTAGCTTTACATATGGGATCATGGACGTGCACGCATTCGTGCTATTGTTGCTTGAGCAGCAGCCCTTTTGCCCTCCTTGGCAGAGCTACCCCTCTGCCCCTGAAAGAGTTTTGTTTGTTTGTTTGTTTGTTTGTTTTGCATATTAATATGAAATTCAAATAGCCCATTATTTGTAAAGTTAGACCAAATTAAATTACCATATCATTCAAACTTTATTTTCTTTTATGTAATAGTGCGTCACCTCAGTGATGCCCTTTACCCCCATTACATCACTCATGTGTGACAACATTGACATTATCCGCCAAATTAAATGCTAAATGTGCAAAGGATTGCAAGACAGCTTTTTTTGTTTGTTTGTCAGTGTCACTCATGTCTGTGGCTGCTTGTTGGTGAGGGCTCCTCTGGTTAAGTCTTTTGAAGTTGTGGACTGTGGAGATGTGACTGGTGTTACAAATTGGTGACCTTCAGATTTAATGACTAGAGAGGGCTGTCACTCAGTTTCTGCTGATAGATGTTGTGTTTCATGGGAGTATTATCCAGCAATGGGTCAGGAACTTTTTGGACAAAAATATTCTTGCTTGTGATAACAACCCTGCAGAAATTGTGCAAAGTGGCCTCTCTGGTTGCCCAATCTGACGGTTGCCAAATCTGGTGTAACACCAAGAAATGATGGTTTTGGCTGTTGAGTCATGCAAGCCTAAGATGTTTATGACACTACAAATTTTCGACCAACAATCTGACTGCAACAACATAGTACTTAATAGAGTAAGTAGTACTACTAATAATGTTCATATTATTTTGAACATTACAAGTTGTCATAAAGAATAAAGAATCAAATTGCTGAAAATGTAGGGCATGCCATGCAAATCTAATTGTAAGTTTCTTCTGGGCCGGACCCCCCTAGAGGGTCTGAGGTCCGCACATCACGAGGTGCCCTTTATCCAGGTTGAGCAACAGCCCCTCAAAAATGTCTATGCATGTCCCTGTATGGGATGATAAGTACCAAACAATTTTAAGGAATTCCAAAACATGTCTACCACATTTTGGCTCATAATCATAAAGCTGCAGTATAATTTCATGTTTGTTCAATCTCATTAACACCTTCAATGCACTCTTTAAGGCATCTGCTCATTTCATATGTGGTAAACATCGAAGTGGTAAACATCATATTGCTCATTCTGTTACAATGTTGGTTTCCACATTTTCATTGTAAGAATTCTAGGTTCCTTCTGGCATCTGAGAATAATCCGAGCACAAGTCATTAAGCCAGTTGATAGTATTCTAAATGCAAATTTACTACACCTTGGCACCACTGTTCTATCCCCAAGAAGACACAACCTTGGTGATATCGGTAAATAATATTTTAACCATGTACTCATAAATTCTAGTATATGTATGTGTCTAGTCATTTTTAGACATTTTAATGCAGAAATATTTTCTTTTAAATAAAAATTGAATAAACTCTACCTTTTAAACATTCTGGATGATGCAAATTTACCTTGATTACAAAATGAACCATAAAATAACCTCCCTTCCTTATTGACGTAGTCCACTCCAACCTTGGTCTCTACCAACTTTAAAAATCAACCGTGTGCCGTTGCACTGAGGTCAGTGTTTATGCCACTTTATGGTGCAGTCAAGCATAAATGCAAACCACGGTCCAGCTGACTCATTTCACTGGCAACCCAACACATCGAGCCATACAACTATCCATTGTTAGGTGCCCCATAAACACAGGGAATCCTGAACAGGAAGCATTGAATAAAACTGCGTGGTGCAAAAAATACATCATGGAAATGATGTTTTTCTTTCTTAGCAAGAGACTCAACCCAGACAGAGAACTGTGATGGATGGGTAACACCTTTAGTCAAGTCCATTGATAAACCAGAGCAAAAACTGTAATGAGCAGGTTTAAAAGGTTGCACGTCTTCCCAAAGACTGCGTATGTGTGAGCATGTCTGTTCTTCTGTTTACACACATGTCCTGAGCTTATGTGTGCCTGTGTCCATTTACCTCATTGTGTTGCACATCTGCAGAGTAGCTACACCTCTCTGCTTCTGTATGATTGAGCCGGTGGAGGAAATTGACGTGCATACACAAAGACACACCGCTGGCAGTGCAGATTTGATTAGTGCGCAGTGATCTCAATGGAAGGCTCAGTTAAGCTAAGGGGATTGTAAATGTGCCCCTGAGACTTTGACGCAGGTTGCTGACATCATTACCTATACCTCCTTTTGACCAGGCAGTCTGCTTACCACTTGCTGCCATAAGGGAGGAGGTGGGTGGAGGAGAGAGAAAGAAAATGAGAGAAAACAGTGACAGTGACTCTCATATCTGAGAAACAGGAGGCTTGATGTAAAGGAAGGAAGACAGAGTAAATTTTAAAATAAAATGACAAACAAGCAAATGGAAGAGGGGATTTGTACTGTGGCTAATTTACTGTAAAAAAAAAAAAACTGGTGAATGTTTGATTCAACCACCCACCTGCCCTGACCTAACCTGCAATCTGGATATTTATACAGCTGCTCCAACAAAACAGCCATCCCACCACCTCTTTCTTCAAACCTTCAGAACATCATTAAGACTGCAGAAATGTCACCATGCACCTTATGCTAATTATACACAGAGAGTATCACGCTGAGATAATGATATTTGACTCATAGTGTGGGAGGTATGGATATCAGAAAAGGGAGAGGGGGGAAACTTTCCTTGAGAGCTGCACATGCTGCAGATTATTGGCTGACGTCATGCATGCTATAACTGTAGCTGGAGGTGGCACCAACCAAAAGAGAATGCACGTAAATATGTTTGAGAGAAATATGCTGTTTCCTAGCTTATGATAGTTTGGCCAAAAAAAACATACAAAAAAGGCAATCGTGGTGAATTTGAGCCTGGCAGTTGTCTTGTCTTTGTTGCTAAAAATGGCATGAGGACTGATAGTGGATCGTGCAGGATGAGCAGCTGCAGCTTCACAATTTGGCAGGTGACTCCTCTGGCTGCTTTACTCTATGACATATTTATTTTCTTGCTGTAAGTGGCTGACATTTACTTACTACTGAGAAGGTAGTGGAATGAGATGAACTGAGGAGGAGAAGAGGGGTCTTTGTGTTGCAGTTAATCTTAGGTTAATCATTAAAGTGAGCAGTAGTGGGTGGTCTGGTGTTGGATAAAGAGAGCAGGTCAAGTTGGATGAAGAACAGAGGAGGAACTATCCTGTCAGACTATCTGTGGTCTGCTTTTATCTCACAACAGCCCTAGCAACAAAATCAAACACAATGCAAAACACTCTGCAGCTATTAACCAGGACTGTTCCAAAGCTTCCTGTAAGTGGAGAGTCCGACAACATGTTCGACATCTGCACCAGTGAATGTGCAAATCAGACAAATGCAGTATTTTCCATGAAAGACGGTGAAGTTGATGATGTCAAAATTCTCAACTGCAGAATTAAGAAAGAAATATTGAACTATTGTCTACAGACAATAGTTTCTCAGGTATCTTTAATTTTAACATGGCTGAATAATGACACACATAGAGAACGGAGCATGAACTTAAAGAAATACTCCAGTGCCGGGAATAAAAGATATCTCAAAAGTATGAAATCTATGTTGTAGAAATTTGTTGAAATCTTTAAAATCAGTACTGTAATGCCAGAGCTAGCCTTCCAAAGGCCAAGTCACGTTCACTTTCAATCAAACAGTGGAAATCCTACATGTAACAGAATGCACAGGGTTGCAATGTTTATCCACATATTGCAGAAGTCTGCCACATTAGCTACTTTTATTTAAAAATGGGGTAACATAACAAGAAGTACTCGGGCACCGATTTGCACGGGACTCATAAAAAACCTTCTAACGTTGGTCTAATCTTATGCCTGGTATTATTTTACTATTGCCCTTACTGTGTGCTCAATCGTCCGTTTTGCCCCGGTGGTCTCGGCATATTTCTCCAATTTCTTTTTGGAATTTAGAAGTAGGTTTCATGAACTCAGCTGTTCATATGTAGTCCAAAACTGCAATGCACTAATTCACAGGCTGATCCTTCAGATTCAACTACTTCTTCCAGGAGAAACTGGCCTCTGTGAATGTCGTTGCAGCATAGCAACTCCACTTCAGTTTCCATCAGCATACAATTCCCACACAGACACCACCAACTGTCCCCGAGGCAATGTGGTTCATTCGGCTGTGTCTCTGCCTCAGCGGCTGCAGCCTCCTTCTCCTCTATACACTGCACACTGTATTGGGGCTCATCTAAGTAACCACATAGATCACATTCTACCAGTACACTGTTAAAATCTTCTTTGTAGATAACTTTATCCTCACGTATATCACTGTCTGCTATGATGAAAAAGTTTAATGCAAGTCTAGCCCGATACGCAAGATAGTGGAAGACTATTTTGCTCCTGGGGAGTGAGCTGCCACCCCTCTCTAAATGCTGAAGTACAATCTGTAGTTCAGATGGCAAGAAAATTGCCTCCTGACGCTCTAGAGGGAAACAATATCAAGGAGCTTGAAGCTGGGAGCTGAACATTGCATGGATCAATGACATTTTGGTGTCTATATGCTAGGTTCATAACAGAAAGACCCCCAAATAAAGACTAACATCATAAATCAGTGAAGTATTCCTTTAAGGTGTGTTAAGACAAAAAACAAATCAAATTTTTATCATGTGAATATTCTTGCATATTTGGCTGCAGGAATGTTTTTGCAGTTTGCATTCATTCAGCTTAAACAGCCGATATACCAACTCTAAAGATAGCTAGCAGCATACGCACAGTTCAGCCTCTGTCTGAACTAAGATCTCACTGCGTTTAATATCTTTATTTCCTTCACATCTTAGGTCACTTTCACACTGTCCTCGTTTGGTCTGCTTTAAATGGACCAGAGTTCATTTCCTCAGATAGTCCACTTCGTTTGGGCAGGCGTGAAAGCTCATATGAACTCTGGTGCGGACCAAACAAACAAACTCTGGTTTGCTTGAAAACGGGGGTCTCGGTTCATTTGCAAGTGAACCTTGGTGCAGTTCGTATGTCGTGTGAAAGCTCACCGGACCAAACACAGAACCAAATGTACGGGAGTGATTTCTCCTTCTACTTTGTCCAATCTATGAGCGGCCGTTTCAACTGTTGTGACGTTGACTGTTGACGCTCAGAAAGTTTGGTGCGGTTCAGAAATCGCAGTGTGAAAGCAGAACCGAAACAAGTGATAAATGCAACAATGTTGCAACTTTCAGCTCCCCAAGCGAACCGAGTCTGTTTGGTTAGGTGTGAAAGCGACCTAAGTCAATAAGTAAGAAAGCACAAGTTTTTCTAGTCATTTTATTGTATGTTACAAAGCTCTTGGAAAAAACCTCACGAAATGTAATTTCTGCTAGGGGACTTTTGATCAAAACAATAATAAAAGACGGACAGTAATGACATCATGAAGTACCGTTGGATGATGGTGGTTTGTGTCTTCAAGAACGGTTGCAGATGAAAATCAATCAGATGTGTCTCATTCTGTGCATAGACAGAGAGTGTTGCATGAATAGCATGTTCAGTGCAGAAGTAGAGAGCAGAGTGTTTGCTTAGTAGGGTGACAAAATTTCTCACCAACTAATAAGTTGTGACGCCACCCCCAGTACACTGACTTTCTACATGATAAAAAGACTCACTATCTTTGGTATGCAGTATTAAGTTACTACTTATGCAAATATGTTCATATTTCCTACAGCTGCAGCTACCATTAAAAGCACAGATCTTCCTAAATGTGAGTTGACTTTTATTTTGAAGTGAGGTAGTCGCAGAAAATACAATGTGCAGTAACTTAGCTACCTTGCCACTAGTGATCATCAAAAACGTGTTCATGGAGCAAAACATCAGTCATTTTCAGCATTTGTTGACCGCGGATCCTTTTAAATGAGAGCATTTTCAAACCATTCCTTTAAAAAATGGAACAAGAGGGAACTGTTAGATGAACAAGTGCAGACAGGTGAGCAAACCAAATTGTTTCTTTCATAAAGTTTTTGAATTCTCTACCAGCATTTAAATTATTCTGAAGTACACGCTTTTTGTGTTTCACTTTGACAACTAGGGTAATCTGCCTTCGTCATGCTGGTCAACTCTACTGATGCCGGGGACACACCGAGGGTGGAATTGCCACGAAGCTCTTATCTCCAAGCAGGTACCTCACTGTTCACACCAGAAGTGCATTTCTCCGCGCCGGTCAACAAGCTCCTTTGCTCGGCTGCCCCTTTCTCCTCGAATATCGAACTCTCTCTCTCTGTAGGTGTGTGTGTGTGTGAGAGTGTGAGTGTGCGTGTGTGTTGGTCTCTGTTAACTGATGGATATTTATATACATACAGACAGGACAACCACACTGTCATTAATCGGGGTATTTTGTTTTGACATTTGTTTTATTTTGAAAATTGGCCAGATTCTCTGTGCCTTTTGCGCTATGGACAGTCAGATCGTATTACATGGGCACCCAATGGAAACTGGCTCTGCTCCGCTCTGCGGCTATTCGCGGCACCACTGCATCCAGTGTGTTTTCATCATTACTCTCTCAGATTGTGGGATAGTCATGTAATCACGAGTGAAACGTTCTGTGAATTTAATTAACATTAATTTCTGAGTTTGAAAATTTGATTGAAACATTTGTGATATTGTTAGTACACAACTCAACAGTTTATATAACATTGGTTTTGTCATTTTTCAAAAATTTAATGCAGAATAGTTACATATCTCTTTAAAGTAATTTTGTCAGAAGATTCAATATATGGTGTAAAGTCTAGTTGTCATTGTGTTCAATAAATATTAAAATTGACTCACCGAGATTTCATGCCTCTGTTACAAAGGGGAGGTGTTGTAATTTTTTCCTCCTCACTCACTTGAATTGTGTTTTTAAATCTTGTAAAATAAATGATTAATACATTACAATTAACCTATTCAATACCAGGTGTTTATTACAGATATTTTTCCTTGCAAACTGGTCGGAGTGAAAAAGGTGAGAATGGTGTGCAAGCAGGGAAAGGGCAGGTTCATGATTTACACAAGGTATGCAAATGCATCAAGCTACTATAAAATTGCTCAAACACTTACAGAGCACCCACATGTATCATAATCAAATCGATCAATCAAATTTATTTTTGTATTGCCCAAAATCACAAATTATAATTTGTCTCAGAGGGTTTCACAAACTGCACAGGTGACATCCTCTGTCCTTAGACCCTCTCACCGGGTGAGGAAAAACATACAAAAACCCTGAATCGATGGGAAGAATTAGGGAAAAATAAGAAACGTTTGAGAAAACCGCAGAGGTTCTCCCTAGAATGGACAGATGTGCAATAGATGTCAAATGTGCAGAACACAACAACAAAATCACAATGTAGCTGCTACATTTTGAGTTATAAGATATATAAGAGTCTATAGATCCAAAAGAAGGTGAAATCCATGAGTCCAGGAGCACAGTCTATGGGTCATAACACTCAACAGTGTACACAAAGTCACAATCTCCCTCTGTCTTCAGCACAAAAGCAGAAAAAAATGGGAAAAAATGGGATAACTGACTTTTATGGATGATGGTAAAGCAAAGACCAGCAAAATCAAAATCAGTATTTTTCTGGCATTGTTTTTCCGTCCAGTTTATGTTTATAAAACATAAAAAGTAGTCATCTTACCCTGTTCTCCCCAACTGTATAATCCGTAGGTATGCATTAGAGTAAACTTAAGGCAAAAGTTGCATTTAAATGATGACCTAATATCAATGCCATGATCTTAAATGTAATATATTAACCAATATAAACATAGTTATTTAAAAATAAATGTAACACTAACATTAACTATTGCAAGCTAACAATATTTTTTTATTTTATTTCAGGAAAATGAGAATAGTATACTTGGCTTATCAGTGTGAAGACTAAGCAATACTATTTTTTGCCACAAGGTGCCGGATATCACCTAATGAATAACGTGAGTGCAGATAGACTGTCTACTATTTTGTTTCTCTTCACTGTGTCTTACCATGGTGCACTAATAAATGTATTTATTGAACTGCTGCGCCCAAGACAAATTCCCCCTGGGAAAAATAAAGGTTAGGTGATCTGATCTGACAGCTGCCCTGTTAATTTTTCAGCTCCAACATGTTGAATAGAGGCAGGCTTGCTTCTGTAAAATCAAGCAACAAAAAAAACTCCTTAAAACTCACTTTTGCCTAGTTTTCTGCAACTCACATGCTGTACAGATACTGTGTATTTATTGTAGGCTGCAACAAGAAATATATAGTGACATGTTCTGTCCTGTTGACGGACAACGTTAGTGTGAGTCATGTAACTGACATTAACGTTAGTACATTAGTGCAAGTTACATGACATCCCTGTTGCTGCCACTGGTCTCTGTAAACGAACTGTTAGCTTTGATAACACATTCGTCAACAACGGTACGGCAAGTTATTGGCAACATTACTGTATCACACAGGATAGTTAATAATGTTCGCTAGCCAACTGAGGTTAGCTTACTCTGACATTTTCCTGACCTCTGAATACCTACTTTTTTGTCATCATCTCCATCTTCTTTGAGTCCAAGGGGAAACACAGCATGACCCGCCCTACTCTGCCTCTGATTGGTGGTGGGGTCATGCTCATATACGAAAGTGAGGAGTCTATAACAAACACATGTGTACTACACTCGCGTTTTCATCTTGGCTGCTTGGATGCTGACCAAATTCTTGACTTCCCACCTCCCATCACGTAGGTGACCCATTTTGGTTTCAAATCAGCAATTTTCACCAAAAGGTGAGGAGTTTGCATGCTAGAATTAAGTTTTTATTGACCCGAAAACACTTTTTTGGCATGTTTTCTGTGTTTTGACCAGAGTACATCTACTGAAAGCTGTTCAGGCCGGAGAAAGTTAGGGATACGAGCATAGCAACAAAGGAAAGGAAATATAGCCCTATAAGGGAAAACAACAAGTGGATAAAGCTCGTTCCAAAGTAAGAGTGAATCTCAGTTTGGCTTACACCCGCTTTGGAGCACTAGAGGGGATCAACCGTGACACTGAATTAATGTTCTCTCTGTTGGACAGGTAGGTGCCAAACACTGGTGGTTAGCTTGTAATATTCCTACATAGCTTGCAGTGTAAAGTTGGGTAAGCAGTACAACAGTACAAATAGCACACGCGAAGTTACGATACCTCTGATGCATTGAGCTGGGAGGAGGGGCCCAATTTGAATGTTGTTTACAAACCGCAATGAACAAATCCTACTGACTCTGCCTTTAACTTTTTTATCTTATCCTTGAATAAAAATCTGATATTTTTAGCTGATGATTGTGCAACTAAATCACATTCATGTATGTGACACTTATAGCTTGTTTTCCTAGGGTACACATGGACAAAATACAACCCAGGGGCCAGATACAGACCGCAGACCATGTCATTGCAGCCCGCAACGTCTTCACAGGGTGGACATAATCAATAAAATGCTCTTTGCTTAATTTAATCACTCACTTTTAACAATTCGGCACTTATTTATCTAAGTTACAACTTCTGTTGGATGTAGCATCTCAAAACACACATATAGACCGGCACTATCATAAAAGGATGTGTTATTTGGCAGAAATGGAGTTAAAATGGCTTCAAAAATGAGAAAAATTGATTCTGATTGACGCATTTTTAATCCAGAGTGGACATTTAAGTATTGTGACATGTATCAGTTCAAAGGCAATATGTTTAATCACAGTTTTTCGTGACACAGTGTCATTCATAAATGTCAGTTATAATTGAGCCTTATAGGACACAAATTACACAACTAAAGCAAAGGAGAAAATGCATGAATGTATTCATGTACATAAGAATTTACTTGTTCATGAATAGTAAATTATATTTTTCTTCATTCAGTGAAGTATATCTGTACTGCAATGGTATTAAAGTTTGTGGAGGTAACTACAGAGGTAAAACAGTCTCACACGGATAAGGAATAACTGAACAGAGCCAAAGTAATGTTCTTTTGAAGGTGAAAATGATGAGTGTCTGTAAATATAGATATTTTCTTAATGCACTGATCTAGCTATGTTACCTAATGGTAAAATAAAATTTTAATAATTGTGAAAGAATCTGCCTCGAGTTAATATTTATAACATAATGCAAAAAGGGGGGGGGGGCGCCCTCATGCCTTCTGGACTAAAAAAATAGCCTATTCTAAAGCAGTTTGTAATATCTACCACTA
>JAQLOL010000005.1:9663541-9680193 GCA_029783665.1 Naso thynnoides | reverse complement strand
AATATGCAGTAAAAAAAAAAAAAATGGAATAATAGCATGTTTTTTCTCTTTAGGTTCTGTTCAATCCCTTCCATGAGCTGCAGACTACAGAACTGCAATGACTTTATTGGCATTTTAGCAGATTTCAATCAGGTATAAAACCAGCCTATCTACTGATTGTTCACTGTCCCATATGTCAAATGCATTTCATCACAATCAGCTCAACTCTGTGAATCCACTGTTGTTTGAGATTGTGTCCTGTGTTTTGTGACTGTGTACATCTGTGTCTGCTCTGCACTTAAAGGCTAGTTGAGTGTGTTTGTGTGGATGAAGTGGAGAAAGAAAGACAAATAAAAGTTACAGAGAAAAATGAAAAATCATTCTTTGGTTTTTTTTTTTGGAGCAGTCGAATAGGAGCATTACATCACAAAATCACTACAAGAAGTGCATCATCCTTCTTCCTTCAAAGCTGGCCTCTTTCTAATGTCCTCCTCGCTGCTCCTTCTGGTATTTTTCACTCTCCTCTTCATGCCACCTTCTGTTTTTTTGGTTAATGCTCTTGTTTATTGCTAGTCTATTTTCTTTTGAATTTCATCCACTCGGTGAGTCTGTCGATCACTGTGCTTTATCTGCTTTTCATTTCATTCCTCTTGTCAAGCTAACTATCACCTTTCTGGGTACCCCACATCCTTCCCCTGCCACCCTCAGCCCCGGATAATAGGCTGATCCGTGGTATGACGCACATGGCTCCGTCTCCAGAGGGGCTTTGGCGCACACAAGCATTCATAAAGGCTCTGTGTAGCCTGGAGTGCAGATACAGGCATTGGCCAGGTATTTACATCTTAGGATAACTGACACCACAGGATTACTGTATCAACAGCTCTGCTGATAGTACAATAGGTCTACATTGTGCATTCTTTAACAGAAAAGGCTTTTGTTACTGTTGCAAATGGTGATCATAAAAACAGATAAGTATATAGTCACCAAGTTCTAGGCACATTGAATGGTGTTGCATATCAGGATAATTTTACTTTTCCTTGTGCCTCAAGTTTAAGTGACCTGTTTACTTTCAAGCAGAAAAAGCTAGATCCTAAACAACACTTTCACGCCACGTTGTTTACAACAAAAATACAAGCAGCTTAAAGGGAGAAAACATTCACAGTCTAGCTGTAATTCAAGAAACAAAAACATCAACTCTGGCATAAAAATAAAATCCTTGCTGTTAAATCAGCCAAGATAAAAGGAGATATAAGCCTTCCTGTTTTATGTGGTTTAAACCGTTGTGTAGGGATAGATGGCAGAAGTGAAACCAAATCTAGCTTCTATTCCAAAAGTAAGAAAACTTGTTTGAAATCGTAATGTCATCTGTGACAATGTAAATAACAAAAAGAAAGCAAGCTTAAGACATAGTATACTCCACGTTAGATATACGTGTAAATAAGTACATATGTTAATAAGGATGAAGATCTTTAAAAGATATGGGCTTCATCAAAAAAAGTTTTACTATTGCTTGGATTATACCTCATTTGTAGCCTTTTCACAAATTTTCTGTGTAAAGTTGCTAAATTGGGATCACAAGTAATCCTAACCTAAAACTATGCAAGCAAATGCTAATGCATCTCCTTGTGTGCTGCATTAGACCTGAAAATTCGATCTAATATTCCCTGCCGTACAGAAGCCCTAAAAGGCTGTGAGTGAAACATCTCATTTACTCTATTTTCCTGTGATAACAAGTACAATTGTATTTGTTTTCTTGAGATCACAAGTTATTTATGTCATTATCACAAGATAACAACTGTTGTTTTCCCAAGATCGTGAGATAATTATGCTTTATCATGAGATAACAACTTTTGTTTTCTCAAGCTCATGAGCTAATTATGTCTTTACCATCAAGTTTCAGAGCGATAGCCACGTCACCTGTTCCAACAGCAAATCAGCTCAGTGACATCACCTCAACTAATAACATGCATGTTTTGATGGTGGGAGGAAACAGAGCACGCGCAGGAAACCCACGCAGACACAGGGAGACTCCACACAGAGAGGTCCTAACTCAGCCACAGTGAACACCCTTGATGTTAGACAAGCGGACCTGGATTCTAACCCAGGACCTTCTTGTTATGAAGCAACAGTGCTAACCATTATGTCACTGTGCTGCCCTAATAGGAACAGTTACTTTCTAAACGACCCATGATTGGCCAAAAGTCCCATCATAGTCGAAGTACAGAGACAAGCTTGAATACAGAGCCAAGACAAGGTGTAGTTCATAGCGTGCATAGGTGTAGTGTCCTTTCAGACCACCTGAATTACAGTATTCTGAAATGTAATTATGGAATTTATCAATTTAATTTTCTCATGATTTTAAGATAACAACAGATGTTATCTTGTAATAATGACAAAATTATCTTATGATCTTGGAAAAAACAACAGTTGTCATCTTGTGATAGTGACACACTTTAAATAACTCGTGATCCCAAGACAACAAATAAAATTTCACCCGTTATTATGATAAAACAGCGTAAATGTTTTACCCATGGCCTTAGGGCTTCCAGGGTGAGAGTAATCTTCCTTATCTGGAAGGATACGTGTGGATAACTCACAAGCTCAGCCAGGTCTCTGTCTTTTTTCGAAATCAGTCTTCTATAACCATGTGAGCTCTGTTGGTTTTCCTCCAAAGCCGCCTAAGTCTGTCCAGTCAGCCAGTCTGCACTTAAATGTGGTCATTCAGTTGAAAAAGCTCTTTTTCTCAGTCTGGGAGTGACTGAGGCTGAAAAATGTAACATGGCTGAGAGTTTCCATGTCTCTTCTATGCTAAAGTTAGCCATCTTTATGTGCACTGTTTTATCAACCTGGCACAAGCTGTGATGCTGGGTGGGGCAGGAGGTGTTGAATATTACTTTTGTTTGGAAGTGGCACATTAGTAGCTCCTTAGCTGATAATTCTGGAATATTTTTTGTTTTTGGTGCAAATTAAAGAAAATCATGGTTTTTAAAAAAAAATTATTTAAAAAATCATGGTTATCTATTCAAATGCTTTGCTTCCTCCTGTGAAAATCAATCAGAAATTTTCAACATTCTGGCATGCTCAGGGCATGTACCATTAAACTGTGAAAAAGAGTCTAGGCAAGTAAAGGCAGCATCTCCCCTCTCAGAAAATTTGTATTTCCATAACCAACACTGGGCTGGTGTAATTTTCCATCCCACACTAAAAGAAACACCCCTCTGAACATTTTTTGTCGCTGATAAAAAATCATTTATACCAGAATTCATCCCACCAACCCCTTTGATCAGTGAGAAAAACATATGTGTGAGTATGTCTGAGTTTGAGATCTGCGAGGCCCTCATCACTGGAATTGTTTGTTTGAGGAGAGCTGGTGGTAGACCTCCTGGATGATAGCTTGACGCACAAGCTCACGAGGACAAACCCAGCCTGCCAAAGTCAACAAGCACGTTAATTATGGAAGAAGAATGGTACTCCTGTCCTCCACAAGACACAATGACACCAAATGATCGGACAAAGGAGCTTTTCACTGACTGTCAGAGGTTGCAAAAGCAAGGAGGAAAATAAATGGATGAACTGAGTGAGGTCAGTGAGTGGAACAACACACTAGGTACTGGAGTCAGTCAGTGTTGTTTGTTCAAGTGCCTTAAAGTGAGTATGAGCAGCCAAATGATTTAAAGATACACAATAAGACAAATAATAGTCACTATTTAAACATTAATTTTCCCATATTTGTTGAGAATAAGCAATCAAGAAAATAAGAATAGCATCTGAAATTACAGCTAAGCACAGAGCTACCTTCCTTTTCCCACAGCAAGATCTCTTCTTTAGTCATAGAATAAATTTTCCACACAGATTACACTTTCAAAAGAGGAATTTCTGCATTATTACGTCACAGTAGACCTGAACTGAACTGCCTCTGCTGCAGGTCTGAGAGCTATTGTTTGCTAATGTGTACAGTTGGTAAACTATGAGCTTCTGGGGTGATTATGAAAGCTGGTTGCCTCTCAGTGACCTAAAAGAAGTTGCAAACAATCAGGATATTCAGGTTTGTTGCCTCAGTGTAGGCTACATTTGCATGTGGCAAATAATACTGGTTTAAAGTGTATCAATTTATCTTTGTTTAGATCTCTAGGTCAGGTGATGCAGCAATGAAGAGCTGTATTCTTTTGCTTGGACTTTGCGAAAGATACAGGCTCGTAGGTTACACTCTGACATTTCAACACTCGGCAAGAATGCTGACATGACCTGCATCAATCATTTTACCTAAATGTAGGTGAAAACCCATGTGGATGGTGTTTACGTATTGCGCATGCAATCGTATATGTCCTTTTCAGCACTTTTGATTAGTGATGCATATAGCACAAACACTTGGTTATCACTTAACCCGAAGCATCCATGATACATTATGAACATACTTATAATCTGTTATAACTTGCCTATAGTGCTGCATAATCAATAGTTATAAGCGAGGTTAGGGGTTAACCCTAACCATAACCATAACCTTAAAGGCTTCTACACATGGCGTGCATAACAAATAAACAACACAAAAATGCAAATTGTTTGGATGCAAAATGTTCAGATCAAAACTCTTTACACAAATTTGCAACAGAAACACGGGAATTTGAATTTGCGAAAGAGTTTTCACAGCTTGCTCCAAAAAGGGAAACATGTACTACAGTGCTGAAACATAGCAGAACTTAAAAGTCATCACATACAAAATATTAATACAACAACAGCATGTCACATGAATACACAGCGGGCAGGTGTAAGCCACATGATTAGACAGGTGAAACGTTAACAGTGCCTCCCATATGCTAACATGTGTTAGCTAATGTTATCTGATCCATAAGTAAACAACACGGGGTAATGCTACTCACCATTTGCAGAGTCCAACTAATCAGGGATTCTTCACCATATGTTGTCTAAGATTGTTGTCTTTATAATTTGTGTGTCATTGTCAAACAACACTGGGCGCTGAGAGACACAGATGATGAGCTTGTCAGCCAGTGTTGTTATGTAGTTGTTGTGGGATATGTATGTGACGTCCCCTCTGCACAGCCATCATGATTGGTTGTGGTGTTTGTCCTCAGTGTGAATGTTTGGAAAAAATCAACCTCGATCTAAATAAAAAAAGGGTCGCTTTTTCACAGCGTGATATTCGCATTCTGTTTGAAAATACTCATGCCCAGTCAGCAGTTCCAAAAAAATATTTTTATCAAGTGAATTTTTCGCACAAGAAAAACACGCATTCAGTGTGTAAAGGCCTTTACCCTAACCATAGCCACTACCACAACCATAACCACATATAATTCATTGTAAGTATGTTCATAATGTGTTATAATCTGCTATATGTGTTCATAATGTGTTATAATGCATTACAGAGACAGGCTTTATAGAAAGTGCGAACAAAAACTCATAGCTCTGTAAAGCTGCACAGCAGATGCTAACATGCTCATGTTTAACATGTTATTTTTGTGTGTTAGCTTGAGCCTACTAGGACCCACTATTTGAAGAGTTGCATGAAACAAGTTGTAGCATTCATTAATGTTATTAGTAACTATCTGACATATTAGCTGTACGGTGAGGGCTTCAAATATATATTGTACCTGCTAAATATTAGCATGTTAGCACCTCAAATGTTAGCGTGGTTACATTGGATTGTATGTAAGGATTTGTTAATCAAATTATACCTGTTGTTACAGAAATAATATTTATGCAGTTTAAAAAATTACCATGTATGTAGCTTACATGTATTATTCAGCAAATGCAATCACACATTATATTAACATAAATATAGGCCTAAGCCCGGAAATATTTGCAGTGGTGTGGTATTAATTCAGGATTCAGAAAAGAGGCAGGTTTACCCTTTGATAAGACAAGCTCAGGTTCAACGGATGTTCTCAGGATCACACAGCTGCAAGTCCTGTCTTTTTTCCTGCCTTTGTTTTATTAGTCCAAACCAAACAACGTTAGCATTATGCCACCTCAGGGTGTGATTTTGGATTGCATACCTCGGAACAGAACAGCATCTGCATCGTGTAAACCTGATAACACGTATCAGGCAGCGCTTCCTTAACAAATAATAGCATCAGGTCACAATAGCATTCATTAACTACTCCTGTTATTAGGAGTTTGATCTCGGATAAGGAGCTCCTAGACCTCTTCCTTCTCTGCTAGTTGCCGTTAGCTTTTCAAAAATCTCCCACCAGTTGGTTGTACAGTGAACATATAAAACTTGTTAACTTCAGTCCTTTGTCAGTCCATCATTGTTACTATCTCCCTTGCCAACTCAGAGATAGATCTGCATTTTGCCTTTTTAGCTGTTATTCAGAAGATGAGTGTAATATTTCTGCCATGAACAGGCTGTATAAAAGGAGCTGCAGAGGATTCCTTTCAGTCAGTGAGAGGACGGTTTATATGCAACAACTGGCATGAAAAGTGAATTCATGATGTATATATGCATGTGTCTGTTTCTAAAAAACATCAGGTTTGTGTTCTCTCACAGTGCCTGATTTAATCTTGTTTTGTAGACAGGCATCTCAGCATCAAAGGAATTTCTGCCGGCTTGTGATCCTGACCTTGAAGTCCAGATGGACAATGATGTGTTGTCTGAAAAGAGCAGCCAGGGGATATTTGAATTTAATTAAATCTGTAGGACAGACATAATTACATGATCATAGATTAACAGAATTGAATGTTTTGATCTCCATTTTGAAGGAATCATCTCCTTGGATCTCCTTTAAGCTCGTAAAACTGAATGATAGAAAGATGCTGCATAAATACCTCAACATACTTATTTTGGCGGTCTGCATGAGACAAGCATGAATCATCACATCCTGTATGACAGAATGAAATGAGACACATTCCTGTCAGTCCACACAGAAAAGTGTGATTCCTGAATAAGTGATAAAAGAAGCTGTATTTCCCTTTGAGTTGACCTTGAGTTTCAGATGCACATGAAAACAGACTGAAGATGTTCATGCCTTTTTCCCCTAGCAAACAAAATATGTTGTGAAATGTGCCTGCTAAGTCGCCTGTTTGTTGTAAGCTCTGATAACTATTCAAGATAAAGCAAAGGCTGCTTAACCATTCATATTTGCGTTTCTTTGTAGATATCCTACTTGCTGGATTTTATTGTTTCTTCACACACTGGAAAATACCTCAAGGTTTGCAGCATCAGTGCTGACTGATACAACACGCTGTCAGCATTTAATTTTGTTGTCTGAAAATGCACACATTTAACCTTTTTTTTAATGCCAACATTGGTGGTTGGCAGTTGACTACAACAAACATCTTATATCATGAGAACTGTGCAGTGTGTGTGCAGACTGTGTGCTTGCAAGACAGTGAAAGGGAACAATGCTTATGTCATTTCCAGGAATGAGAAGTTGTGCCTGTGAGGCTGATTTGTGTTGAATGTGGTTTGGCTCATATTCAGAAATATTCATTGCATTTCTTGACTCTCTTGGAGATGCCTTTATTTCCTGAGCTTTACGGGAAAATAATTCTTAACAAATTACCTGCATGTATTGTAGCCGGCCTGTTAGATAAAAAGTAGAGCTTTCATTTTGAACTTTGCAGTGAGTGAAAATTAAGAAATTGATTTATTTTTTCATCAGTCAAAGTAATATTCTGTAACTTTAAGGGGACAGAATAACAAATTTAAAATGTGTCTGAAATAAACAGACTTTTGCTTAAAGACTTCTTACTGCTACAGCCTTATGCACAAGGTTACCAAGTGTATTGCAAACTTGAAATAGATGCTCTCAAAATGACTTTAAATGTATCTTAAATGTGACTTCATGATTCTCAGAAAAACATGCTAAATAACAGCAAATTCGAAGTACTTTTATCTTGTAATCACTATCTTGGTGGCTGCTGTTCAGAAAAGGTTACTTAGTCTCACTTTAAGTCCAGCCAGGCAGTCTGACACAGTTTATGTAACTGTCTGCTTTGCCCACAGTGAAGAGATACAACAACTAAAACATGCAAGTGAGACAGATATTCAAATGGCACCAGATAGCACATTTGGTTATGAAAACTGGATGAGGTGTGGGCTGTGTGGTTTTGTTGTAAGTGTGCATCAAAACAATTCGTGACCTTTCAGTTGAGACATTTTGCATGCTGTTTGCATTCCTTTAACATTTCAGACTTAAGGAGGGAGGACTCTGTCTCCCTACTGAGGTTGATATTTGATATTTACACTCTCCCACACAGATTTTGATTCTATGCATGCTGTGAAATGTTACAGCGTGTCACCCACCCCCATCTAATATCATACTTTTTTTTCTTTTTTTCTTTTTTAAATCACATTGTCTTATGATCTCTGCCACATTTCATGAGGGCATATGCTTAACAGACTGGACACATCAGGTTAATTTTATGATTTTTTAAAAGATTTTATTTATTTATTATTTATTTATTACCCACATTACCTCCAAACAATAGCAGAAACACACACTAAGAGCCCTTTAACCTCCAATTCAAGGCCAAAAACATTGCCTGTGTTCTCTGATATTATACATACTTCCCTGATCCTGGCTGGCAAAATGGCAGCTTTGCAGGAAAATCCCTAATAAGCCTTACGTAAGCTGAATGAAACTACACACAGCACCCCTGTCATACCTGAAAATCAGCAGCATAAAGCCATAAGTTTAAATGTGTCAATATCAAGAACAGGTGTGACTGAAATCTCACTATGTTGTAAACTGATCCTTTTAAAGAATCCTAAGGGCTTTGTTTACAGCTCATCTAATCACCTGTCTTTAGGTGGAATGCAATAATGTGATGATTCACATAGATTTTTGTGTGTATACCGTTGCACCTTGTCTGCATCAACCTGTCCCCACATGCAGCTTTTTCCCTCATTCTTGTGTAACTCTCAGCCCTCCCGTATTTTTCTGTCTCTCTTGTCTGCTCTTTTTGTTTCGATTGAAATGTAATCCATCCAAGTTAAGGTTTTGCCATCCTCTTTTCTGTCCCACCTGATCTGTGTAGAGGGCAGATATTTTCTTGTACTTTCTGTGCTTTAATTTAACCTGTAATAAGAGCCAGCAAATAGTTTTTATACTTTTACATGAAAGAAATCTGAAAACCTTTTTTTTCTCACAAATTAAAGGTTTGCTCGACAAAGTAGGGCTACAACTGACGGGCAAGTGATGTATTTGTGACTACCTGACCTTCAGTTTTACATTCTAGATAGAAAGATAGATAGAGAGCAAAGGTTTTTCACTAAAGGTAATGGAGTAGGCCTAACTCTTCAATGTTACTTTAATAAAGGATGAGTTTTAATACAGACTACTACTATAAGGGGAATAGACTACATTGAGAAGTTAGAAGCCAAATGGAATTAATATAATAAAAAAGATAGTATAATGGGAAAAACAGAATACTACTCAACACACATATAGTAAAAAAAAAAAATAGAAAGGGATAAAATATTATATCGAATGGAATGGCCTACAAAAAAATCAAATCAAACATGACATGTAATATAAACATGTTTATGTACATATATTTAACCATTTTTATCCAACTTATTTTCCACACAAAATGGGAACGGAGATTGCATGGTTTACTTTATAAACAGTGTGGAAGGAAAAAAAAACACTCTAACGATCACCAGTTGCTTCCTGTTTCTGTTTCTGCTGAAGCCGCGTGCGCAGCCTGGTTGTGGAGAGAGCGAGGCAGCCCGCGAGCAACAGCCCGGCAGAGAGGAAACATCACGTGGTGACACATCTCTACGACTGACGTCATCGTCCCCATCTCCAAGCAACCCCTCCATCAGCACTAGCGTCACCGTGAGCCCGAGCCGCGCGGTTGCCCGGCAACCTGTGCCTTGCGCTCGGGTCCGGCCTTGCCTTGCACCCAGCTCGGAGCTCTGACGCGTGTGTGACGTTAGTAAGGTGGGTATCAATTTGTTATGGTGGCGGAGGGAGGAGGGAGGAGGAGGAGGAGGAGTTCCCCCTGTGAGTGCCGAAGCTCTGTGCTCTGCATTCCGGCGGAGCACACAGGAACACAGCGGCCGCAGCCCACTCCCGGGCCGAGAGACTTGTTGTATGAACTCAAAGTAAAGACGGAAAGGGAAAGTTGCTGCGCGCGTGTTTTCTACAGTTTTTCCTCTCTGTCTGTGTTGTCGATACGTCGCTCTGGTTGTGGAATGGTTTACGTTTCCTCCGAGAGCTTTCTGAATTTTAAGAGAAAGTGGTTTACGTCCGCTCTTTAAGGTAAGACGAGACTCTTCTCTCGCTTACATTCACATTTTACAGCCTGATATTTCTTTCACAGTTGTTTTTTTAATTTTCGCACCTTGCCCAAAACTATCTTTCGTTTTTAAGGGGTCTCATCTTTTTTACTTTTTGATCTGTTGTGTTGAGCAAAGTGTAACCTACAAACATGTATTAACTGAACTATGGCTGCCAGGCTATGGGGGTTTACATATTAAGATAAAAACGGTGTGTTTATTAATTATTAAGTCTTATTGAGAAATTTACTTGTAAACTTATTATAATTTTATTTAGATCATATGAGTGAAGAAATTTTCAATTGCACCTCGCTCACTTCGGGGAATGAACCTAGGAGGCTCCTCTCTGACTTTAGTTTTCACACCGCTGCCTCGCAGACCCATATAAAAATACTGTATGTATTTTTAGTTAATTTGGATGAAAGCATCTACAAAACTAACGTAGGCTTAATATAATGCAAAATAAAAAGTGTGTCTGGTAATATTCATCAAAATATAAAGTAGTGAAGCTGTCTGTGTGTCTGCCCGCACTGAACTGTCCCCACGCTCTTCCTCCAGACTGTTGCTGCACCATGGTGATCATGACGGAGAG
The DNA here is from genome assembly GCA_029783665.1 of Naso thynnoides. NCBI lineage: Eukaryota > Metazoa > Chordata > Actinopteri > Acanthuriformes > Acanthuridae > Naso > Naso thynnoides. Next base: position 9,669,379 of record JAQLOL010000005.1, on the reverse strand, counting down.
CAGGGGGGCTCAGTCCAGCCCTGCCCAGGGAAGGCCGCTGCAGGTCGGCTTCTATGAGATCATCCGCACCCTGGGGAAGGGAAACTTTGCAGTGGTGAAACTGGCCAAACATAAGGTCACCAAAACACAGGTCAGCAGCTCACCTTCTGATTGTCTTACTGAATTTTTATTATTATTATTATTATTATTATTATTATTATTATTATTATTATTAATAATAATATTTGAAATTATAATATTATTAAAATTAAAATTGGCATTTGGTTTACAGGTGGCCATTAAGATTATTGACAAGACCAGATTGAACCCTTCCAACCTGGAGAAGATTTACAGAGAGGTGCAAATTATGAAGCTGCTAAACCACCCCCACATTATTAAACTCTACCAGGTGTGTATTATCTTGGTGTGTATTATCTTTCATGTCTCTGCAGCTATGTGTTATTCAACCTGTTTTACATCTTCACCGTACAGCCAGGTCTCTGTGGAGCCAGTCTGAACGCATGCAGGCATGTGGGAGTGAAATGCAATCATGTGCAAAATGGGGACAAATTTATTTCTTTCGATAGCAATGTGGTGGTGCCGAGCTTTGTTCCCTTATTATGGTTGATAAGCGGATGCAGCGGTGTCATTATGTATGGTAAAAATAGGGGCATGTGTTGTCTTAGTGGCTTGTACTGGCTTGTGGGGAGCTGCTGACTCTCAGATCACACTGAATCATAAGCACAGCACAATAGCATTAGTGCAATTCCTTTTGACCTCTGTCTGTGTGTCTCTGCATATGTGTGTGTGTGTGTGGGGAGGGGGAGAGAGAGAGGAAGAGAGGGAGAATAATCATGTGTACCAGTCAGTGCTGGGGACAATGCATTTCTAAGATATTTTTAATTATATAATGGTAGCAGAGAATTAGGAGGCAGAGAGTGGTCAGGAAAAGTGCTGGTTAAAGATGAGTCCACAGCTCTGAACCTTAAGCCCAATTAGCATCTATTGAAGTCAGGTGCAATGTGTCTGCGTGTCACGTGAAGGCCTCCCCACAAAGCACTGCTTTACTCCTAATCAAATTGAAGACTTAGTGCAAAGAATCGGCTTCCCCCCCCCCCCCAGCTGGCCTCGCGAACGCCACAGCACGCGTCTGGCAACAAATACACACCTGCAAACAAACACCCAATGCTCTTTTTTTTTTTTCTCACCGTGGACTTTTTCTGCCCTTGGCGCAGCTCTGGACTGTTTTGCTACTTTTGAGGATTAATTTGAGTCTGGTTTTAAGCAGCTCAGCGGTATTTATTGTGAAATAATGTCTGGACTGCAAGGATACGGACATGACACTATTTCCTGGAAAGCCCAAGAAGTACTCAATAGAGCTGGGTGACAGTGGCTGAATCACAAATCAGTAAAATGTGGAGCTGAAACATGAATAAGTTAAAACTAACAGGCAATTTAAAAAAAAAATGTATTGATAATTAAACACGTTTCAAATGAGAATGCCCAACATTCTCTTGCCTATGCTTTCCTTTTTTATCTAATAGTAAACTAAATATCACTGTATAATATAATAGGAATTGAGGTAAATTTGATGAGATTGGATTTCTGTCACCCAGTTTATTTTAAAGGTGGTATTATAGAATAACCTCTGTCTGCATCCTTCATGTGATGTGTCCTTGTTAGTCTTTCTGTGCCCTTGGGTTGTATGAGGTGTTGCTAGTCAGATGGTTAGTACTAGATGATGGTACGCAACTCAGTTCCCCACTGCAGCCCTGCCACCCCTCTTTCCTACACAAAGGGGAGGTGGCAGCACGAGACTGTCTTGTGATTCAGGGGTTACATCTTTTCGCATCTGTACAGTTTTTTTTTGGTTGCTCTATAGTTAAGCATCTCTCTCTTTTTTTCTCAGCTACTCTTTGACCTTGTATCAATTGCACACTCCCCTCTTATCCTCTTTAAACCTGCTTTCCCAGCAGTCATCGCAAGTGCTACTGATCTGCTATGCTGTGGAGACTAATTTTGTTGAAACCCGCAGAAACTTATTTAAAATTTTAGCGCCGATCCTTGAGTTTGCAAAGACACCAAGTATGTCAGGTTGAACTGTGGGACGTGTATAAAATGCTGCACATCTAAAACGTAATATTCTATATATTCTTAAAATCTAAGATATTTAATGTGTTTTATGGAGAAGTGCAGGCATAGAAACAGTTAAGTCTTGGTTTTGAAGATGTCTAAATAAAAGGGGAAATTGGATATTAAGAGGTTAATCTTGTGTCTGGGATGATTTGAGGGCCCTTGACGTGCCGTGCCTGTTCTGTAGAGCCGTGACGTCAGCTGCACCTCAAGGTGACAGAGCACCAGAGAGCTGCCCTATCTCACAGATAAAGACGACTGCCCGCTCTGAAGCGTCTGTGCATTGAATCCTTCTTTGCTTGGTTTTCTAAAGGGACTGGTGGCTGAAAAGAGTTAAGCTCCACCATTCAGTGGAATTTAGTGGCATTTAATTCCAAGTTGGCCAGGAGCATTATCCGCACAGGGCTTTGTCATCTCACGAAAATTGCTTTGTTGTGCAACCTTTGTGCTCAACTGTCCTGTCCCCGGGAGCTCTCCTGGGAAAAGAAGGCTTTCTGTGAGCTCCAGGAAAGAATGGGGAATTGCGTCTTTCCGGCCTGTGTAGTGCGTTTGAGCACTGAGTGATTGCACATAACAGTGTTTTTGATCCACCAGGCGAGACCCATGTGAAAAGCTAGTGTGAATCGTCTCACTGTTTCCTAGACATAAAGAGATGGGGGTAGATAGAAATCCGACACCTGTATCACTTGTCAACCTCAATGAAAACATATCCAACCCTTTGATATCAGTTTTACTGTGTGCGTGTATGTAATGAACATGAAGGCTTTTCCATTTTGGGTTAGTGTTTATGTCTGCAAATGGACTTAGAAACATGCAGGAAGTCATGACAGCTTTGTTATGCAACAGGGCATATCATGGAAAGCCAGGGTGTTGGTGTTTAATGTGTGTGGAACAAGTTGATGGAGAAATATGATTTTTGTGGTTAGAAAATGTCTCATTCCCGCATGGGATGGGTGACTCTGAAAGACTTGGATTTCTCGTCATCACCCGCTGCCTGTGACTGATTCAAACTGTCCTCTCTGTCTCTCTCTCTCTTAGGTCATGGAGACCAAAGACATGCTGTACATTGTGACAGAGTATGCAAAGAATGGAGAAATGTTTGGTACGTACCGATTTTTAAATTCAAAAAAAGTGTTTCTCACTTAGAAAAGAGAAGGCACCTTCAATGTGTTGATTGTGATATTTTGCTTGCTGCAGACGATTCTGTCTTCTGACTTACACTAAAATGTGCTCTCCCCCTCCAGACCACCTGACCTCAAATGGCCGTATGAGTGAAGATGAGGCACGAAAGAAGTTTTGGCAGATTCTCACAGCTGTGGACTACTGCCATCGACACCACATTGTTCACCGTGACCTGAAAACTGAGAACCTGTTGCTGGATGCCAATATGAATATCAAACTGGCTGGTACGTCTGCCGCATAGTTTACTGTTGCCTTGCTTGAAGGTGTTGTACAATGTGAGGCTGAGTATTTTACTTTTATTAGAAATAATCAGAAACTTTTATTAGAAATAGAAATATTTTAAGTTTGCCTCTATTGCTTCATATCTCCATGCTGTTTTTGTGCTCAGCCTGCAGAAAGTTTTCACAGCTTTGGGATTGTTAAACCTTTCTAATTACATCATTGTTGAGCTGTTTCTGTTCTAATTAATTGTGAATAATTTAATGATTTTAGCATGGCTAATATAAACCAGAGGAAATGACTTCAGCACACAGACAGACACTCTTGCTTAAACACATTTTATGAAAACAAGACAGGACAACTAGTCTTTTGTGCAAGAGAAGACATGTAAACATTGACTAGATTTAATCTGGCGTGTGACTATCTTTGCATTCCATTGTGACGAGCTCTAGGCATTGGGATACGAAAATACTGCCTTCCTATAACCACAGTATCTTATGCAATTAATCATCAGGATGTTCAAAGATAGTCACACGCCAGATTAAATCTAGTCAATGTTTACATGTCTTCTCTTGCTTAAACACATTTTATGGCAACAAGACAGGACAACTAGTCTTTTGTGCAAGAGAGGACATGTAAACATTGACTAGATTTAATCTGGCGTATGACTGTTTTTGAACATCCTGATGATTAATTGCATAAGATACTGTGGTTATAGGAAGGCAGTATTTTAGTATCCCAACGCCTAGAGCTCGTCACAATGGAATGCAAAGATAACAAACAAGTTTGAATAACAAGAAGTCATTTTGCATCTCTGCTTGTGTCTTGCAGACTTTGGATTTGGAAACTTCTATAACGCAGGGGAGCCTCTGTCTACATGGTGTGGCAGCCCGCCTTACGCTGCCCCTGAAGTGTTTGAAGGGAAAGAGTACGAGGGGCCTCAGCTGGATATTTGGGTAAGCTTATGCAAGGAAATAAAGACAAAATTCTTCAATGAAGCATTCATTTTCTGAGGTTAATATTCTCCTTTTTGCTATTTTCTTCACAGAGCCTTGGTGTGGTGCTTTATGTCCTTGTCTGTGGCTCTCTTCCGTTTGATGGACCCAGCCTTCCTGCACTTAGACAGAGAGTCACTGAAGGACGCTTCAGAATCCCTTTCTTCATGTCCCAAGGTAAAATGGCAACAAATCATAACTATTACTGCTATATACCAATTTCGCCTAAATCAAAAAAGTTCACAATCCAAAACTCATTGTTCGTTTACATTCTCTAGACTGTGAAAACTTGATTCGTAAGATGCTGGTCGTGGACCCGGCCAGGAGGATCAGCGTGGCCCAGATCAAACAGCACCGCTGGATGCTAGCAGACCCCACAGCAGCCCACCATACCCTCAGCCATTCCCTGACAGAGTACAACTCAAACCTGGGGGACTACAGTGAACCTGTGCTGGGCATCATGAACACACTGGGCATCGACAGGCAGAGGACTATCGAGGTGAATGAAAAAGTTTGTTTTTTATGAATTTATGACAATGTTGTACCAGTCAGATGTAAACAGGTTAGCAAAAATACACAGGACACAGTAATGAGCAAGTGAGGGTTTTGGATAGTTACTCGTGTATTTAAAATCTGATACAATTCTTGCTCTGTCGTCTCCAAGGAGATTATCCCTAACAGGGGCGGCACTGGCTTTCATTCAAAGAAACAGATTGGGGGGAAGAAAAAGAAAAGCTAAGAGGAGGAAAAGATGGACATAAGCTGTTTTTAAGAGCAACAGAAGATAAACAAAACGGCACAGCCACTAATCAAGTCTGTCTTTTTCCCTAGTCTCTGCAGAGCAGCAGTTACAACCACTTCTCTGCTATCTACTACCTGCTGCTGGAGAGAGTGAGAGAGCATCGCACCCAGCAGCTGAGCCGCCAGTGTGGAACCTGGAGCCAGAGACCCAGAAGTACCTCAGACTCCACTGGCCCAGAGGTAAGCTCTCCAGCTGGGTGTATTCAGCTTGTAGATGTACCTAGTCCTTATTCTTAACTCTAAAATGCTTTGTGCTGCTTGCTTTTAGGTGATCATGGAGTCTACAGACAGCTTTAGAGCCACAGCATTTTCAATCCCATCCAAAAGTACTCCTCCAGTATACTCAGAGAAAGAGTATGACCAAGGTGGCTTGTTCCAGGTAAACTAAGGAGACTTTCCTTCATCCAACATGATCATATTTTCTAATAGGAAAGAAGCAAATGCTGCACCCCATGTGTCCTCTCTCAATCAGTGGCTAACAGTCTGACCCCTTCTTGCAGCGTGTGGTGTTTCCAGTGGAGGCAGTTTT
>JAQLOL010000005.1:9608554-9629724 GCA_029783665.1 Naso thynnoides | reverse complement strand
GGTTTTCCTTCAGACGAGCAGATTAACTGAAACCAGAACACGTCTTTTTTTAGTAAGTGTATCTCCTGTCCTGTGTGTTAATGGAGGTCTCAGCTTTAACAGCTTTGGCTCCATTTCACTCAGAGGTTAAATGACTGTCAGCCTGGACTGTAAGTGCAGGGAGGTGTGTGTGTGTGTGTGTGTGTGTGTGTGTGTGTGTGTGTGTGTGTGCGTGTTGTATGACAGCACAAGTGTTCTTTTTTTTTTTTTGTGAGAAAAGTCCACAGAAAGAGAGTTAATCAGACGGAACAGTAGATATGTCATGAAAATCATACCAAAATTGACTGAACTGAATTTGATAGATGATCAAGTCCTCTGTTTTTAATAAAATACATGAAATAATAAAAGCTTTTAATAGAAGTTAATATTACAGATTGACCTTAGGGTTTCAAATGCGACCCTTGTTTCACAGGCAGCCCATTCAAATGATTATGTCAATGTTATATTAGCTTTATGGGAAACCCAACATGAGCGTCGATGAATACAAAGTCACAGAGGAAGTCACACTCGCTACTCATGCCTCACATTTTGCCCCAGTTTATGTAGCCGTTACACTTGGTGTTTTACTGCTTCTATTCTAGGGGCAGGCAGGTCTTGTCTCTCCTCCCACATTGCTGACCTTCTGTTCCACCTCTGAGGGCTGCTGACCTGTTGTTGCTGGCTGGACACACAGAGAAGGATGCCAAAGATTTAGAACAGTTTGTCAAGGCCTCTTCCGAATCTCTATTAAAGATGTTTAAAATTGGCTTTGAAGTGTTTTTATTGTGTGTGTGTGTGTGTGTGCATGGTGTGTGTAAATGTACGTGTGTGTGTGTGTGTTCATGCTGGCAGGTGGATTAGTGTGAGAGGTCAGACACTCCAGTGGTCTTAAAATGAAACTAAAACACATTGCATGCTTTGGCGGTTGTGACAAAACTCTTAGCACCTCGTCACACACATACCCACACTGCACTCACACACACACATTCACCCCATCTCACTATCTGACCTTGGCTCTGATTGGCTGCTTCAGACCTGTCACACCCGTCAATCTAAGGAGAGAGCTGTTTTTGCTTGGTTCCTAGGCGTCAGCATCAGCCAATCAGGATGAGCCTGCTCTGTACACCAGAGATTTGACAGTCTCTAAATATTTCATTGGCTTACAAGCTTTATGTAATTACTTTTATAATAAAAATAATGACAAACAAAATAAAAAGTGAAGTCAAATTTTATATAACATGGTAGTGAAATTAATAAATTACTGCTAGAGTCAAAGTCGAAGTGAAGGAAGCCAAAGTAAAAAAAAACAAAAGTTCTTTTGCAGTTTACCTTGGTCTGTTCCTCTCTTGAGCTACTGCAAAAATAAACTATTTAATATTTAATGATGATGTTGAAATTCGGAGCCTAAAATAAAATCCTCCACGTGTGATGAAAATCCTGCATTTCTAATGACAGACAGCGGAGACTCGTGTTATCGTATTACTCGGCAGAGTTTGCTGCAGTTGTGCTGCGTGCACACATTATCTAAAGTGATGCACAGTGCTGCTCTGTGTCCCCTTCAGTCTCTCAGCGCTGTTGCTTTAAAACATCATGAGTTTGTATTTCAGGCATAAAAAGCACCTGACCTATGCAGGTTTGAACAATGAATCACACGGACACAACTCCTGTCTCTGTACAGTTACAGCATTTCTGCAGTTTAAGAGTTTAAGAGGTTAATGGATAAACTTTTTGATAGGTAACTAATCATGTTAGTTTCCTGACCACTGAGCCTCCGTCTCTGTTTGTCTATCCTACTCTCAGTAAGTTCCTTTCCATTACAGCTTCACTCTATTACACTAAATATTTCATCCATCTCTCACTTACTCTGAAGTTTCAGCCCTGGAGACTCTCTGCAATATTTTGTTGGTGGTACTGCTCATCCATCCCTCCCTATCTTCTCTCCAGTGAAGCAGCAGTGACTCACACATTAAAGCAGAACCTCCCTGTAAATATCAGGTGACTAATACAGACACAGAAGCCCTGCTGCTCCTCTTCACGTCCTCCTCCTTTTCTTTCTCCTCACCTCAGCTCCCCGTCACCTGCTTTCATCGCTCCTCCTACGCCCGATGCAGACTGACGGGGACAAATGAAGACAAACATTCACACAAAATACAATTCATATCTTGCAGATGTACTGCCAAAGCTTTTCCTCCAACAAACTGACTTTGGGCAATTATCTTGAATAAGCAGAAAAGTGAGGACCTCCAGTTCAGTGAGGTCAAAACAACAGTTTCTTGGGCAGACAGTCCAACAATCTACTGCATACAAGTTTAAAATGATGGGAATGACTGCCAAAAACCTTGACAATATGTTAGGATGAAAGAAAAAAAAATCCAAAATTACACTTCCAGCTCAAACATTCCACCCACCCAGTTTCTGCTTATCATCCTTTTCCCTTGCTGCTTCCTCCTCCTCCTCCCGGGTGTCCGAATGCATTCCAGTTTGGATATACAGTATTATCCCTCCAGCAGTTTTTGTCTGTCTCTTGCTCTCCTACCAGTTTGACATGCATTGAAGACAGAACCTCCACATAGCGGAGGCATCTGAATCTGCAGCACAAACCACATCACCTGGCTCGTTTTATCAACGTTTACATGCACAAAATATTTGTTAACACTTTCTATGACACCTGTCTCTATAATGCATTATAGAGGCTTTTGCCAGTTAAATTATTTTAATTTTAAGCTGTAGCTACCCTGCTGGTCATGCTGGCTTTGTGATTATCACATCCATGCTTAAGTTTTTTCAAACTTTCACTTAAATTATTTAGTTCACCCTAATGTAAACTAACCCACTGAATCGTCTGTTATAGCTTACTCTGTACGGATTTCCCTCCAGGGCAACATGCAGGCTAACACAGCTGGTTACATATTTGTCTGCACATGTCAGTCAATGTCAGTGTCAATGCAGTGTGTGGGTGTGCTATAGATGTTTGTGTCTGTACATCTCTGAATGACAAGATGTGCAATGCAGTTTTATCAAATGGAAGTACATGCTAGAAGAAACCTGAAACTACAATAGTTCAACAAAGAAATTAAAACTGGTCAGACTTTTTTGTAGCACTTTTGATGCAGCAATGAGTAACAGTATTAAGTGTGTGTGGCTCTGCACTTGTGTGTATATGTGACTTTAATTTTGCTAATAACATGATTGGTCCGGACATGTGCTGGGTTTTTTTCTTCGAAACTGTCAGATGCTTTTGCGTGGTGATGATTTGTGTGCCTGTGTGTAATTTATGTAAGGATTTGATGTCAGATCAGTGATTAGCTGACTGGTATCAGCCCATGCAGTGTTGGCCACCACTCTGCAGAGATGGTATCACTGCTGTTCAGTGTTGATAGCTTAATAATCTCCTGCCCACTCTTCCGCCCCCCACAACATGCAATTGCCACCAATTAGCAAAAACCATATTGCTTTCCTGACCACACACCACTGTTAACAATTACTCTGTGGTATGACAGATTAATTACAAAGACTCAGGCTTGAATTTCTCTCTAAGTGAGTTATAGTCCCTTTTACACAGCCTGCTCAGTGCAGTTTTAATGCACCTTTAACGTGCCTCGATGGTCCTAAACTTGAAGGAATTCAACAAAATTGTAACAGAACGGACGTTAATGAATACTTTTATGTCATTGTCAGAGTTATTCTACCATTTTTTTGAAGTGTAATAACTTCTTTAACTATTTTTTTGTCAGGGGTGTGACAGTATACAGGGGACATAAAAACTAATAAACTTTAAGGAAAAAATGAAAAATGAAAAAAAAAAAAACTGTTGAGTTAAACTCAGTTGTGTTAAAGAAATAAAAGAATAGGCGGACAGAGTTCAGTTTTACTTATTGTTAAGGAGAGAGGAGAAAAAGTCCGGTGAACAAAGAAGCAGCCCGCTGATCTATCATACACTATATTTGCTTTTTAATTTTTTTTTTTATCATAAAACATACACTTATACATGGCAGAAATGGGAGACTGTAAACATGTAGCCTAGAGATTTTTGTTCAGATACAGTAACCTTACAATTTTTTAAGCTTGAAGGAAATCAACAGAAGCACTTCTGTACTAGATGGATTTTTAGGACTGTGTTGTGTTATTATTGTCACTGTTTTCTGACCGTTTTTAAAGCAGTTTAATCACTTACTTAACTATTTGTGGCGCATTTCAGGCATTTATCCTAACAGAGGAAACTCATGCTGACACACCTGTCATGCATCCATTAAATCTGCTGTGACCCCGGCTCGCTGTATAAAACGACAGACTGAAGCGGCTTAAAGACATGCTGCTCAGTTCTGCGTAAATTAATAGAAGGTGGCTTATTGAGACATTAATGCAGCACTGACGCAGAGTCCCTGTGAAAAAATTGCTGTAGTGCAAAGATTTTTACTCTCCTAAAGCTGTCCATGGTTCTGACATGACTCCCACCTGCCACCCTGAGCAAAACAGACCCCCTCAGAAGAGAAGCTGCACTGTAAATTGATCACTGCAGATGACTTACAGTACATGTGTGCGTGGTCCCCCAATCAGTAATATTTCTGGTACTTTCCTCACAACAGTTAAAACTGAAAAAGCCTCTGAATGAACAGTTAAATATCAGGCAAAACATTAGTACAGTGATTTGGATTAAACTCTTTCTATATATGAACACTATTTAAAATGCATAAATACACCAAAATAAGACTGGATTTTTTTTTTTTTTGGCAAGTGATGTGCTGAGCTGGATGGATGAGGGATTAGAAACAACTATATTATGAATCTAATTGTGCCTGATCAGTCAATCAGCTATGCTGCAGTGTTAATTTTGCCTGAAGTTTTTTGTTAGTTGTATTCTTACTTAAGTCATCTTAAAAGTGTTAGTTTTAGTCTGTTTTTTGTTGACTAGTTATCACAAGCTTTTAGTCAACAAATTGAAACAGTTAATCGACTAAAATCGAGCAGGTTAACAGTGTAATGCATTGTTTTAATGTTTCTCTACAGAGCATGTCGCTATATCCTACTGTTAAAAAGTTGAAAAGTTCAATCCTAACAAGGAAGTGCTATTGCCCATGAAAAATTTTGTGTTCGTGTTTGTGTTTGTGATCCACGTTTTCATTTCTTCTCTGTGCACCATGCACACTTGTTACCTTCAGATTAAGTTTCTTACAAATATATCTCACAAAATATTTTACTTTTGATTGGCTCTCTTCCCAACTTGTCCCTCCCTCACATTTTCATCTCACATTTTCATTTGTTGACAAAAGTGTTTCCTTGGAGTTAATAGAGTATTTCCTCATAGTTTTTCTTCATTACTTGTCCTTTCTTAGATTTTATTTACCTAATGCCTTATTTTCGTCAGTGAAAAAGGGTTGTTGACAAACATTTTTAGTCATAGTTTTGATAAACAAAACACTACGTTGCTAAATTCTGAGTGAACCTTTAAGAAGACATTTAAAGAAAAAATAAACTTCTTATCGTTGTGCTTTTAACTGTTTTGTTGCCTTTAAGTCTTTTAAACTCCGTGCATATTTACAATTTCACTTCTGTTTCCATTGCAGGGTGTGCTTTGTCATTTAATGCAGTATTAATTAATTTTTCCACTGTTTTTTACACTTGGCTCTTGCTGTACTATTAATGCTGCATATTTCTATTTGTAGTCAATATGTTAATTAAGACCTCAGGAAAACTGGCAACCACTGGAAGCTAATGGAGTTCCATTAAATTTTAAATATTGAAGAGCATAGAGCATAAAGTTATTTACCTTTCGCTTCATGTTTTCTTTTCATCTCTTTTTAATATAAAGGACATTAGTTTCATAACATAAAATGTGCTAAAATAAATCTGCTTGTTTCCTCTCCATTTCCTCTGCTCCTCATCATCTCCCCTCCTCCTCCTCCCCTCCCTCTTCTTCATCTCTTCTGCATTGCCCTTCTAATTCATCTATTCATCTATCTATTCATTGGCTCCCCATGCATCTCGCTGCCTCTTCACTTTCTCAGCACCTCCTGTGGAGATAAAAATACGCAGCATGTGTACTGAAGCCGTGAACTCTCCCTGCACCTCCTCACTCACTCTGTAGATGCTGCAAAACACAACACACAGGTAGACTCACACACAGATTCAAAGAGATTTGCACAAACACACTCACAAACGTGCTTATAAAGAACTGTCTGTCATTTTCTCTCACTCTCTCTCTCTCTCACACACACACACACACACACACACACACACACACACAAACAGTCCAATCTATTATTGAGAAGACCGCCGTCGTTTCAGGGCCTGAAGGTCACTGACATCAATAACTCTGCTGCCCGCCACGAGACAACCTCACTATTCACACACAGGCACACATATACACACACACAGCTGGTCATGTGACAGAAAATCTCGGTGCCAGCATAAGCACAGTGAGACAGCAGGAACAAAGACTTCAATGTACACAATCAAACTCCACAGTGTTTTTACAATGGCCAAGAGACACTGCAAATTTTAAAATATGTATCTGCTGACAAACTTCTCCATACTTTTGGTGTTTGGTGGTTGTGTTTCATAGCTTCAGGTGGGTCCCTTGGTTTGGCAAAGGTCCATCCTGTTTGAACGTTAGATTTCCAGGTACACAGTCTCATATAATAGTGGTTTTCTTGACTGGCCTGCACAAAGCCCTGGCCTAAAAACACCTGACAGAAGAAGTCTGGAGGGTTTTATGAAGCAGATCAATGCTTGTGGTTGAGGAATGAAACGGCCGTATAGATAATAAGTAAGTGTAATGGTCCACAAGTGTCTTCATACCTGTAAACACGTATAAAGGACAATAAATAAAATGCCAATTAAAGATATGTACACTACAGTAGCTCTGGCAGCATAAAGAAATTTCTTCTCCACCATCCTCTATCTAATTTATTGGTGACAGTTAAATCATTCAACTTCCTGTGTACTGAAAAATCAAACATGAATAAAATAAAAGAATGAAAAATAATCGAGGGCAGCATTGCGTTGAAAAACGACTGTTGGTCGTTGCTGTGTGACTTTGATCCTTGTTTGAAGGCTACTCAGGTCAATCGCAGCTCCTTATCAAGACCACACTTGATCTTTTGACAAAGTCATTTGCGTGTGTGCATGTGTGTGTGAGTGTGTGTGTGTGTGTGTGTGTGTGTGTGTGTGTGTGCGCGTGTGTCAGGGTTTTAACAAGGTGTTGCTCAGTTATCAGGCAAACACTCTGCCATGATGCTGTGTTCATGTTAATGGTTTGCCTTTGAGGAATCAGCTGCTGTAAGCATTTCAGCAGCACGACGACTGAACGACATACAGCAGCAAAGCATGAAGGGCGGGCGAGAGAGTGAGAGGCACCGAGGTCAGCGCTGTGTGTGTATGTGTGTGTGTGTGTGTATGAAAAAGAAGGAAGTGGCTTATTTATTAACTGTGGACTATGTAACACACAGACACACCACAGGGAGTAATAGTTAAAACAATGTCTACATCCTCAGTTGCTTATATTTCTCAAAAATGAGAACTACATGTTTTAAAAACAATTAAAAGATGCTTTAAATACTGAAGAATATTGATTACTGTGAAAGACATATTGGTGAAAAAATGAAAATGCTTAGGCATGTTAGGCAATCCGTAGCATGCCTCAGTACATTTGACTCCCAAAGTCCAGTTTGTTTGACTGGTGTGAGCGCCCGAGCACAGTGTGTTTGTCAGCCCTGTCGGTTTGGAAGAGTTGGGCTTCAACACAGATGCACATGCATGAGTGCAGGCATGGAGCATCAACAGCACTGATAAGGATTCACCTTAAATTCAGGCAGACAACATCATACTAAGTCAGGATAAAGAGCAGTGGAAAAAAAACGTCACCATCTTTTTGAATGTTAATACCAGAGAACAGTTGGATAAAGTCATTATAGGAGCTAAAAAAAAAATGACAGTGCAACATTTGAAAACATGGGTCGCACTCCATAGATCACGTAGCTCAAGCGTGTTCAGGCCTGGTTAGACTGGAACAATGTGAGTGCAGGCTAGCGGAGAGCAGGGAGGGGAGACAGTCGTGCTCTGGCATGGTGCTACTGGGCCAAGATTGAGTGGGTCCTTAGTCATCATCACCTTCATCACCATCACAGCAGCAGAAGTGCCCCACGCTGCAGACCAACACCTCTTGGTTTCAGTCTTTAGTCTGTACATTCAGCCTCTTGCCTCCTGGTCGTCTCTGCTCGTGTCTGTCACTCCTGTCAGGATGGACGCTGTGTACACGCTCGGCCTGAGCTGTCAATCACTGTAACCTTTGACCCAGAATGTGTCACCCATCATCAGCACTGCAGTCCTCTTGTCAACAAGAAACACAACAAGACACAAGTTTTCACACCTTCTCTCCTCTAACCTAACTTCCTCTGCTCTGTCTTTCCACGATTTTTTCAGCATTATAGAGACTTTTTTACCGTTTTCTGTTGTCAAACATGTTTATTTGAAAACTACTGTTTTTTCAAGGTATTTGATTTTCTTTTTTATGCATTTTCCCTCCATTCTGTATTTGTTTCCGTAATCTTGGAAATAGTAGGATCTCCAAGTTCATTTTTACATAATTTTCTCCTTCCGCCTCAACTGGATGTTCCAGCACCCTCTGCTCTTAGCACTGCCTACTCTACTGTTTACAGAAAAGTATGTATAATCTCTATGGTGCCACCTACCTACAAACCACATCAGAGGAAAAAATGCATGCATGTAATACAATATAATAAAATTTTATCTCATTCATTCCACCCTCACTTTTCTGTGTTTACTGTCTGAGCTCAGAGATGTTTTAAGTCACTGCTAATACAAACACAGCACTTCCTGCTGCTGGTAGCTCACATCCAACTGACTAAATACAGGTTCTCTTTTACTGTTAATAAGAACCCAAAATGTATGTGTCATTGTGGTTAGTGCTGACTACTACTGTCAACAGGACAACTGGAACTTTTTTTTGCATTTTGTGACCAAATCAGTCTTAGTGGTGCATTCTCGTTGATCTCAGAAGTCGGAATTTTCAAGTTCACAGTTGGAACGCCTCCGACTCCGACTCGCCTCCGTCAGAACTCCGACTCGGAAAATTTGGAAGAAAATCCAACATGGCAGCTCTGTGCATCAGCAATGAAAAAGTTGTATATTACACTGTTTATTGGCCAATTAGTATTGTTTTTGTGTCATTAAATCAGTCAAACTGACCAGTATTTTTTGACCTATATCTGTGGACATGTTTCTATGTTGCTTTCCCGTTCAAAAAACTCATCATACAGTGTGTTGTCATTGGTCTGTAGCTAACAGTGCTTACAACAAAAATAGTTAGCAATGGCTCCTCGTAAACTGAACGGGGTCAATTTCAAAAAAATAGGTAAGTGGAATGCAGCATAAATCCTGAGCCAGATGAGTAGTAAATAAAACTATATACAGGAATATATATATACACAGGAACACTGGATTTTCTGCTATCTTCTTTTTCTACAAGTGAAGAACATAATTCAATCATAGTTTGTTCAGTTCTTTAGTTAATCTTCAGCATGCAGCATCGATAAGCTCCAAGCAGCAGTTTGTGTTTCTGCTTAGAGTTTAACCTGATAAGATAAAACTATAACACTGCGCACACACACACACACATGCACAACCCCAGTCATATACTATTGACACTTAAAAAAAACTCACTTGAACAGAAATAAACAAACATAAAAGACACATGCACTCACACACACATTCACCGTAACTTCCAAACACAAAAACTCATGCAAACTCTGACCCATAAATAAATATGCACACATAGGCCTACATGTGTATATAAACAGAAATATGCAAATTGACTAAGGGGTCACCAATTACAGTTCTAGCCCTCAAGTCAAATTTGTAACGTTATTGATTGTTTTGGAAGTAGGGCAGCACACAAATACCAGCACACGCACACACGCATCTGTTCTCTTCACCCTGACATGTAATGTCACCGGTGATTGTACATGTTTATGGTCATCGGTGTGTTTGTGTGTCTGTGTGTCTGTGTGTCTGTCTCATTCATGTCGTATAGAAGCCACGCCCCCTTGCTCACTGTCCATTCAGTCATCATCATTTAGTTTACAACCAAACAAGAAGGTCGAAAAGCATGACCTGTTGTGAGTGGTCAATTGTTTAGAATAAAAGGAAACCATATTCATGCAGCGACAGTAGGTTTGGAAAATAACTGATAACATTAACACAACTATACTTAAGTACAATTTTTAGGCAGTTGTTCTTGCGTTCATTCTTGCTGTTTAGATAAAAATACAGCAGAAAAATAATTCTTCACTCCTTTGAACTTTGAATCACCTCATCACCAAACCCAGCGTGGCTGCAGCTGGCAGCAGCTCACCAGCCAGATACTGACACTTGTGGTTAATAGACGATAGGAGAGGAGCAACATGAATTCAGTCTGAGAGATGAGAGAGCAGCACACACACACACACACACACACACACACGCACACAGTGCCTGCAGTGCATCGACTTTGGTTTAATCTTGGCATATTGCAGTTTGTCTGCACGTGCAGGCCTCATCATGTGTGAACATGCACACACATACACATTAAAACACACACACACAGATACACATTAACAAACTCACGCAGACACAGACACATTAACAAACACGCGCACACACATACACATTAACAAACACACGCACACACATACACATTAACAAACACACGCACACACATACACATTAACAACACACGCACACACAAACACATTAACAAACACATGCACACATATACATTTTCTCATAAATACCAAAAATATGACAGATGGGGTGCACGGTGTTTTCAAGGGGTGAACTTTCTTGGCACTAAAGAAATTACACAAAACGGCAAGCGTGTGTGTGTGTGTATGTGGCAAAAATGATGAGAAGTTAGGAAGAGAGGCAAGGAAATAGGAAGAAATGAGTAAGATAATGAGGCAAAAACTCAGCAGAAGGAAAGCATTTGTTAAAGGACAGTAATAAAGAAGAGAAACAGGAAAAAAAATGAGAAGGAAAGAGAATGTGCAAAAAGAAAAATGCTGGAGAAAGAACTACAATCAATTTCTAAAATTTACTCTATTACAATATAGATCACATCCTTTAAGCAGTTTTTTAAACTGCAGGGGAAGTTATTGCTAAACAGACAACCAGATCATAGAACTCGGCAATGCTGCAATAAAAGTGCTTTCATCAGTGGGCCATAGGCTCAGTCAACATTGTTTTACCTCAGTGTGTGACAGATAATGACTTATCTAAATGAAAATCTTTAAGACTACCACTTTAAAACATTCGTTCAACATCAAAATATCTTTTCACCTTTTGAGACAAAATTTCAAACAAGACTTTCCACCTTTATCCTTATGTTTTTGCTACATAGTGTATGTGTTTGTGTGGGTGTGTGGATTGTAATAGCCCATTTCAGTGCCTAAAACTCCCCCACAGCCACCTAGTGACGACAGCTGAGCTCAGCAAAGTCACGAAAGAATAACCAGAGGGTAAGAGTTAACACTGTCTCAAAAAACAAAACCTAAACAGACAGTTACAAATAGATAGATGGACACATGGATAAATAGCATGTCATACTATTTCTTTCTATCCACTCTACAAGTAAGTCTGGTCCTGTAGAAGCTCATCTGTCAGTGCCGAGGCACTGTAAACACACACACATACACACATACTCCTAAAGACAGAGAACAGAGGAAGGAAACTTCTGCATCGTCTGCCTGCTAAAGGGCTACCAAGCAAGGAAATGTTTGACTCGTCTGGTATCCGATGCTAGTATGTGGAAAAACACGGGATTGGTAGCACAGCATCCAAAATACCCGAGGTATGACGTTTCCACAGTGACTGTTTCCCTGCTGGATAACAAAACTGCATTTTAGCTACAATAATGATTTAAACTTTCAACAAACATCCTGTTGAACTGTGATGACCTCAAGAGAGGAAAAAAAAAAAAACCTTAAAAAAATATCTGTTGAGATTTGCTGGTATTGAAGTGCCCAGATTATTCTGCCATGCTGTCATACTGAAAGTATTTTACTTGGTACAAAACCTTTACAGCAGTGAACTCATTTGGATGAGTACAGAACAATGTGCTTCTTAAGTTAATGTGCAGCTGGACTGCCAAAGGCCCATTTCTTTACATGAGGTTGATTTATAATAAAAAAAAAACAAATCTGAATGACGCCATGTGGCTAGAATTTGGTAAGAGGCTGACATGACATGTTGGCTTTACATGTAACCCCGTCACACTGATAAAAATTCAAATGAAACCCTATGAATGAAGAATATTTACCCAACAGAAAATTAAATGTTGCATTTGTGTTTGTTTTAATTTCGATTTTGTGTGCTTGCTAACATCTATGCTATGAAGTCTGACGGGCATTGTCAAGGAGAGCCTTTCCAGGTTAGTAGTTCAGTACCAAATGAATCTCTGCAAAATACATGTAGCTCTAAAATAAATATCAATCAAAAACATTTGTTATCACATTATTTTCCAACCGAGGTGAGCTTGTCATGAAGTATTACCAGATATAAACTGTTGATAAAAAGCCAGGCCATGCTGACCTTTATCGTGCCTTATATTAGGGCTGCTCAATTAATCGTATTTTTCAATTATGATTTTGGCTTCAAACAATTATGAAAACATGATCATCAGATGAAATGATCAGTGTGACGCGTGACGTTGCGCAATTATGTTTTCGTTTTGTCTTTTAAATCCAGCACGCAACGTTCCCTTACATCAAACAGGTACATTTATGCCCCTCCCCACAAACAATCACTCAGACATGCTATGTCATGTTTAATGCAAATTCAGCTTCAGCAGTTCTATCAGCCGAAATGACGGATAGAGATCCTCTGGTCAACAGGAAAGGTAATACCATCTCGGCTTTTTGGAAATACTTTGGTTTCAAGGAGTCCGACGAGGAACAAGGACAAATACTGAGATAAACTTTTAAAGGCCCAGTATGTAACTTATTTGGCTTTTTCTTAGCAAAAATCAAATATTGCTTTCATAAATACGTATTTTACCGAAGTCAAATCATAATCGCATACAAATGAAAGCTGTCTCGTTTCTTAGAATTAGTTGTTTACATATACATAGATGGAGGTGCACCCAACCGCAGGCTACCATGTTGCATTACCATCTTGAATGCGGTAGCCAAAAGGGGACAAACTTTGCCTTTCACATTTTACCTTTAAATCCCCGTGTGTTGTCGGGGGCAGGGAGGAGACGCGGAGATGCGAGCAACTGTGTTGGTAAAAGCTCCCTGCGGTTCATATACTTTCCCTTGACCTTGAAATGGAGGACCATGGATACGCTTTGCTCCACGAGATTGAAAGAAAATCACCAAAGAAAAGAAAAAGGAACTCTGACCGGGATAAAACAAGAGTCTACATCGGCGTAGCTTTCCCCAGGTGGAGACAACTCAGAGGGAGAAGAACCTGAAAACGGACGCAGAGGTTGCAACCTTTTTGATAGACAGGTAAATAAATCAAACAATGAAATTTTTCTTAGCGTAATGTTAGAACCAGGGCAGTGTAATCCCACAACTACTTTATCCTCCCATTTAAGTCGACTAATTTACTGTTATTTGCAATATAAAACGGTTAAGCTAGCTAGTTTGTTATTTAGCTTACATTAAAAAAGCTCCGTTGCAACAGTTTTCAGTTGCTGTTCCTCTGCACATACAGTAATAATAGTAAGCGACCGCACATGATACAACTCTTTCAGCCGAAGTTTTCGAGAGTTTTCCAAGTGTTTCAAAATAATTTATTTCAGCTGATTTGCCAAGGGGGGTGAGGGAGGGAGGGAGTTAGTTAATATCGTTCTGGACCTTTTCACTTGATGAAACACTTGAATTTTTCCATGAAGTCGACATGTTGACACCTTTTAAGCCAGTCGTGTCTTCCGTTGTTGTAATGCCGCGCTTAGAGGAGGGGGTGCCAGAGAGTACTACTTGGTTGTTTGCATTCTATTAGTGTGCCACTAGATGGGAGTAATTTTCACACACTGGGGCTTCAGAAAAGACCAGTAAGAAAAAGACAGTAAAAAATCAGTAGTTACTTTTATTTAAAAAGCCTTAGCACAAGACATTCAGTAACAGATATGTCCTGTCCCTTTATGTCATAAATCTACCTATGATTTCCATATGACTGAAGAAAAATATTGTTTTCCCTTATGTATTTTTTCACTGAAATATACTTGGACATTTTGGAAGGGGAAAAAAAATGAAAGAATGATCTTACCTGGCTGAATGTCGGCTTATTGTGTAATCTGGAGCATCGGTCTCCATGTCGGCATGCACCAATTTTGAAATAAAAAGAGCAGTTGACCCTGGGGAAAATAATGAAAATACTATTAGGTAAAGCTTTCAGATTTAGTCTTTCACAGCCTATCCTATCCTATCTATCTGGGCTAACATCACTGTTTGAATGGGACTTGAAACCTAAACCTAAACCTAATGCAAATTCTTTCTCCAAAAGTCACAATCATTTTTTTGACTCAACCAACACAATTTTACCCTGCAAAGTTGCAGCTAAAAAAGCACAATACATTTTCCAACACAGGCTTCAGTGCAGAGAAATACGATAGTCTGAAGCCTAGACTCTCCTGAGTGAAATCTGGCTGGGTTACAAAGATTTCAAGAAAAACGTGTAAACATGACACATGCAATTAGAAATGTTATGTTTGTTTTAACCTTCAAAGTTTCCACAGAAATACCCCCCTAGGGCTGAGAATCTTAGTTCTATTTTGTTTTGTCACAAACTAAAATATGCCAGTCACATGAAGAATTGTTTGGTTAGTCCTTTCTGGGGCTTCAGCTATTATTTATTTTCAACATTTCATTGTTCTTCAGATATTCACTAATCATTTTGTAGTCAAAGGAGGTGACGCCCATTAATTGCTTATTTTACTGTTTGACAGCAACAAACTCGGAGCTTTCACATATGACAAGAAGGTGGGAAATTGTAAGGAAAACAACTGGAGCCACAAATATTTGGCATATTTGCCTAGAAAATGACTGAAACCATAAATAGATTAACGTCACAAATAGCTGCCAAAGAAATTTCTCTCCATCTAATATTTTAGACTAATTATGGGTCTCTCACATTTTCTCAAAAGGAAGTGAGAGAGAGGGCTAAAAAAATTATATCTTCTGAAAATAGCCTTAACTATCAACATTTAAATTAGATGTTTAAAACAAAATTGACTACATTATGGCTAATACTACGAAAGCTGAGTAAATCCAAAAGGAGCCGGGATGAACCGTCGCCTGGCAACAGATGCTAGGTAAAAGAGGACGACAGAAGCACTTAGATTGGAATGAATGGGTTTTAAAAAATAGTAAAACTATTACGACGTGTCAGGACACATCGAGTGATAAACGTATACAGGTCTCATTCACTAACGTTTCTTCAAATTCCCGTCCCCAACATAGTAACCAACACTGTGAGACAGAGGGTAGGAAATATGGAGCAAACTATTAGCTTAATAACACAGTGAGGAGCTTGCTTAAGTTGGAACCTATACTGGTATTTTGGGATTTCCCATTTTAACAAAGACTTCCATGGGTGTCAGAAAGTAACGTGAAATAGCATACGCTAACTCGAGGCAAGACTGCCTTGTTACTTTACGTTGGTATATAAGGTTGGCCTAAACTCGAACTTATTTCGTGTGATTGTATTTCAAGTCAGAAAAGATATCTTACTCGTTGTGATTTTATATATTTTTTTGTTTATTTATTTATTTTTAATTGACCATGCATACATCGCAGCCAGACGTTGCAAGCGCGGTATTGCTAGCTTGCTAGCACTAACGTAAGGTGTTAGTTGCTAAAGCCCGTGAAACTGTACCAGCTAAAGACTGTAAACACCACTGTATGGTGCTATCGGTCAGAGTGGACTTTGTGGGATGTAGATAACAGATAATGTGTCAAACGTTTAACCAAATAAACATAAACTGCTTACTTATCTTTCTCTGTCCCAAAAATGGACGCCAGGTACTCTGCCATCTTGCCTCGCTTGTTCAACCATTGATTCCGCCAGCAGCATCAATGACAAGACTTCCGTCGCATTTCCTTCAGAATAAATGTATAATCTTATTATAGCTACTGAAGAAATCTAAATTTTTGCATAAAACCTGGACAAAGCCTGTTAGAATTTCACAGTTACGTGCATCTGAGCATTCAAATGTAATAAAATACAATATCCCTACATGAACTGTTCGTACATTACTCAACTCTCTCAACTCAACTCAACTTTATTTATAGAGCACTTTGAAAACAACCACAGCTGAAACAAAGTGCTGGACATAAATAATCATAAAAACATAAAACAAACAATACAAACAATTAAACAATTAAAAAAAAAAAAACAAGAGCAAAGTCTCATGCTGGGTCGAAAGCCAAGGAATAAAAATGGGTTTTATGACTAGTTTTAAAAATGGACAGTGAGGGGGCCTGTCTAATGTGCAAAGGTAAATGGTTCCATAATTTGGGAGCAGCAACAGAACAGTAAAGCTTATATATAATTTACAGTAGCCATTGTATGTAATACGTATTTAAGATACTAGAGGTTGTGGCTTCATATTTTGATATTGTACTGGTATATGTGTGTCAAAATCCTCAGGTAGCCTATTATATATTTGTATTATCTTTGTAAACTGTAGTAATATGAAATTACAGATCCTCAAAGTCAGCCAAACTTTGTCTAGTGGTTAGATGAGTTGAGTCTAACAATAATTATAATGCTGTGGACCTAGGCCTTATTTGCTACTTGTTCTGGCCTCACACTCTGGCATTTAAACTGTAAATATTAATTAAAAATAGGAAAAGTTTTACCTACTGTGAAATGGTGAGTTGTTTGTGTTACAATTCAACTTCAAAAACTCTTTTCGATACAACTAAAATAGCACTTAGGGGAAAATGCTGATATTACCTCATTGTAAGTCGTATGTGTGGACCTGGATCAAAGTGTTAAAACATTTTCAAGCCTTCCTTTCATTTGTAAACTACTTTAAAGTAATACA
The DNA here is from genome assembly GCA_029783665.1 of Naso thynnoides. NCBI lineage: Eukaryota > Metazoa > Chordata > Actinopteri > Acanthuriformes > Acanthuridae > Naso > Naso thynnoides. The sequence continues at coordinate 9,612,656 of JAQLOL010000005.1, read as the reverse complement.
TAATAATGAGTCTTTATTTTGAAGGCAAGACATTGATACCGGAAGTATTTGACAAACTCGGTCATTTCCGCCTCGTCCAGGACTTTCAAAACAAGAGCTGCTATGCTCACTACAGAGTTTCCATAAGAGTATCAAAAGAAAAAAAAAGACTTCCATGCTTAAGTTGAACGCACAGCCATTGAAATCTATTTTAAAAAATTTACAAGTGCAGTGAAAGAGGCACATTTCAACACCTCTAAAACGGTTACAATTCTGCATTTAAACTGGAAATAAATTATATAGGGTACTACTACTGTTCCCTTACTGTAAAAATCTTATAAAGAAGTGGCACCATAACAAGACCCTTTGTTCAATGAAAGCCACATTCACTTATGTGAGAACTTATGTGTTGATACCAAAAAGCAATACAATATTCTTTTTACACATCATTTCATAGTGTTTGATTTTTTTTTTAAAAAAAGTTTACTTCAAAAATGAGGGATCCTATCAATCCCCAGAGAAAAACATTTTGATGGTCATGAAAATGAGACATGTGACTATGTCATTATCTTTTATAAACCACAAACAAGACTCTGTTTCATCACGATGTTTATTTAATGAACTTGACTATTTCGATTCCACCATAAGTTAGAAATATGACTACAAATCATTCAAAATGAAATTATTACACCTACAGTCATTGTTTTGTCCTTCAAACAGTATTTAATACAGAGATGCAACAACACAAACTCTGTATTTATCAATAATTTTATAAGTCACAACACATTTATTACATTTTATTAAAGGTAATGTATGGCATTTTAGCACCAATTACAGCACAACTTCTTAAATATCTCATGACTTTGAATACCCTAAACATTTGGTCAAATCTTCTTTAAATGATTTGACTTAATCGCAATTGATGGGACATAACACAAAATACAGTGCTTATCATGCACATGGTCTAGAAGTTAGGATGGTTTTGGTCTTAACAGTTTTTTTTGGCTTTTTTTTTAACCATACACTCTCATATTTTCTAAGCCAAGTTTAACCTAGACATTGATTTTCGACAGACAGTACACAGTGCCACCTCGACCTCAACAGGAATTGGACTGTAATTGGTGCTTAAGTGTGACATTTGGCATCTATAAGGGAAATTAAGAAATTTGTGGTGGACAGACAGTATTGAGAGAAAGAAAATAAGGTGACCAAATCATAATGTGCATCAATATAACCATCAAATAGTCTTTACACAACACATTTAAGCCCCCTACCAGATTTTTTTGTGGTACATATTAAAATAGTAAGGCTCCCCTGCATTTTTACCTTGTATGCAGGTTTTGTAGAGGGGGGCAGTGTAAAAATGTAGATTATATACTTTTATTATGTTACACATACATGTTGCATATTCTGTGGATTTTGTGCTAGATTTTAAGATTAGTGCGTAGGCACAGAGGCACACAGCTTTTTTTTTTACCCCATGGCCCCCTCAGACAAGGCCGCCCTGGTGTCAGTATTCAAAGTAGTTGATTGTTGAAATATTTCAATGAACTATTTTACAGATCCCCTTCATATTTGACTTTTTACTCATAATCTAGGTTTTCAGTTCATGCACACAACTTTTCAGAAACAAAGGAATTTACAAAATAAAAATCACTTATATGAAAGTATGGTACAGAGCATGTTAGAAACATGATTTAAGTGACTGCTGTTTGCTGGAACTGTGTAGTCCTGCTTTTTTTTAACACAAACCACGGCAATAATCATAAAGATAAAGACAAAGACGACACTGACAGACAACTAAAGCTCGTATTTTCCATGCTAGTTTTAGGGTATCTATCTATCTTGCCAGTAAGTCTCCGCCCCTCCTGAGTGTGTGTGTGTGTGGTTGACCAAAAACTTGCATGATACGACTTCAGTGTGAGTGAAATTTGACTGCTTCTCTTCAGCAGTTGAACATACCCCAACTTCTCTCAAGGGCCGAATTTTAGGAGGTATGGATATATCTGAGAAAGAAACGTATGTTCTACGAAAATTGTGGTCGTGTTAGGGGGGCCTGTTTGCTGTGCGTGGACTCTTCCCGCTATTTTGTGGCTAGCAAAATAGCTAGCTTAGCTAGCTGTTGTCGATTCATATTAAGCTGTGTGGGAAGAGGCCGCCTACCTTCAAGCGAAATAAACACATAGAAGTAATTAGTTAACTTCCACTGAAGCTAGACTAACACTGGCCACAACAGCTTCGACGAAAGATTTTCTTACTTTCTCGATGTCTCAAGAATAGAAATATAGTATATTTTTAAAGGACACACTCGAATTACCAGTTCAGTGTTAGCTGGGTTGCTAACAGTAAAGCTGAGTAGACGCATTGAAGCAGACGGACTGTCGCGGCGCTGATCACCGTCCAGCCATAAACACAGTGCGTATACATACAAAAACGATATAAAACTGCTTTTTCGTCCATAGGTCTTTGTTCAGTTTGTTTAACCGAACGTCATTTCAGTGTATTAACACCGAAATCATTCCGTGGTGGAAATTTCCCTCCGATGCTTGTATCGTATTCATTACGGCTGCCCTCGGAAGTCTTGCAACGCAGTAAACCTTAGCCAGGATTTCCGGCTCCTTTCCATTTGCCCTATGCTGTTTTGTTTCCGTTTATTCTATTTCCGTTTTAAAAGTTTTCTACGCGCAGAGTTAAAGTTTGATATAACAAAGATTTGTCTAGGTTATGAAGTGCAGTGCGTTTGTGGGATATTTAAACGGCTGTTTAGCACGCGGGGACCAACGGTTGTGTAATGGGCTGCCTCGCCCCGCGGTGCATTTTCTTGCAAAATTTTAGCTAACTTCCTCCTCTGTAGACCAGCTTCAGTGTATTGTCACGTGTAGCCAAGTGTAAAAATATTGGTTTCCCGTGTTTTCTAAACATGCGTTAATGATGTGTAGTTAAGTTTGGTCAATATTTTTGATGTCTAATGGCCTATCGGTTGGCCTTTAGACGCTAAAGCCTCGCCCTCGAGTTGGCTAACGTTAGCAGTTGGAGCAGTCAGTGAACTGTCCCAGACGACCAATGAGGAGTCGAGGCTCAAAGGCCTTTATAACAGAAAAATCTGAAATGCTGTTTCATGTTAAGCATTACATCATAACTCACTGACACAGATTTTACATGCTGTAGATTTAAATTTATTAATTACTGATACATTACTAATTCACACTTGTTTTTTAGTTTAGTAGGTTTTTTGTTTTTAGAATTATAAATGAAAAGTGTTAATGTTCTCTTGAAGTGAGCTGTAGCGTGTCTGTAGTGTTTTGCCAAAGTATTCTTTTAAAGTTGGGTTTTGGTATTTTTAAATTCAGAGTGATATAAAGGGAGCTGCAACACAATGTCAGTAAATTAGTTAATGAACAGAAGACTAGTTGCTGAAGTTAATTTTTTAAGCAAAAATGCCATTAAAATATCCAAATTACCAGCATTTTTTGTTACATTATGTTAAATGGATTATTTTTTTCATGTTTGGACTGTTGGTTGAACAAAATAAAAAATATTTGCTGACTTAATCTTTTCAAAAAGTATTAATTTTTTTTTACGGTGTGTAAAATGTGTTGTAAAACAAGAGGTATTAATTACTTTAGATATTCATATATTTGGTTGTTTTGAATAGAATTTTAGGTCTTGTAATTAAAGGGCCTTCTTGGGTTGAGATTTTGAGTGCAGGGATTAGACACAGTGGCATGTAAACCTTTTAAAACAAATCATAATTTGATGCTGTTAGTCTGCCTAACATTTATACTAACATTTTCCATTTATGTTTCTAAGTCAACCTTTTTTTATTACTGTTATTAATCTCTTACCTAAAAATAGTTCCCAAGGTAACATGTCCAACTACTTGTTTTTATCTGACTAATAAAAACACGAGTGTTCAATGTTTAATTATTTTAAACAGAAAAATAGAAAACTTTTCATTTGAAAGGCAGGAATATGACAAGTTGGAAGGCACAAGGCTATTTTGCTTGATGACTGACTTAAATGATCAGCTGATGTCAAATGTTTTGATCAAAAAATTTCATGCCATTGTTCAGGGTGGTTTTGGATTGTGTTATTTTTTTAATGTGAAAAACGTTTTTTAAAA
>JAQLOL010000005.1:9588484-9608260 GCA_029783665.1 Naso thynnoides | reverse complement strand
TTTAAAAAAACAGCATTAACAATATAGTTAATTGTTCCTTGTAAATTTTTGGTCCTGTTGATTGGCTGTAACATACATAATGTACAGCTAAGCATGTCTTTCATTACTCTCCTACAGCTTGGCACTGCATTATACAGAATGGCTAAAAGTGAACCAGAGGAGATGATAGAGATTGAGATCGATGAACGGGAGAAACAAGCGTGCCTGGAGGAAAAGTAAGCAAGACTGGTGTAATTGGAATAGCATACCCTTGCACATGCAGAAAGTTCACATCTAAATTAATTTTCCCTGTCTTCTTTTGCCTTTAGTGTTGATGAGCAGACCATCACTGCATCAGATCTGATTCAGCAAGATATCGACATCAATGAGCCCATTGGCAATTTAAAGAAGCTTTTGGAGCCCCGTATCCAAATCTCTCTGGATGCATTTGACATCTGCTTGCAAGACATTCAGGTAACAATCTACATTAATAGATCATATCAAGATTTTTGTTGCTGTTGCCAACAAAACATGTTTTAATGCCTTCATTACAACCACCATCCCTTGAAGTACCAAGTCATGTAGATAGACCATCTCTTCACCTCCCATTCAGTATCTCTGTTGTGTTCCCTTTAGCTTCACCCTGATCACAGCCTCTTCGATCAGGGAGTAAAGACAGATGGCACAGTGCAGCTCAGCCTGCAGATTATAACCAAACCAGGTAAGCTGCCACAAAGACCAGAACTTTTTATTTATTTTTACCCTCTATTTATCCAGGGAGGGTTCCACTGAGGGCGAACTCTCTTTTTCAGGGATGCTCTGATCACACTCACTTAGTTACACATTCACACCTGGAAGCTGCCCAGTACAGCGACAGGCTTATCTGCAGCGACTGAGCAGCTTCACTGGAGTGATCTGGGTTAGGGCCTTGCTCAAGGGCCCCCAGGAGGGGCTAGCAGTTCCCTTCACTACTGGTCAGGGATTTGAATCAGTGACCTTTCACTGCCCCATTTAAATCAATGTAATGTTGTTCATGGCTAATTTTACATGTGTATAAACACACGACAACATCATTCATTTTTGTTTATTCCCTTTTTTCCTTGTTCAGGTGAAGAGAAGTTAAACATTTTGGAAATCGTGAAGCCAGTCGAAACAGTCGAGGTGGTAATTGATCCAGATGCAGCAGGAGAGGAGGGAGCTCTGGAGGAGGGACAGCTCATTGCTGTGGAGCGATCTGGTCTGTCTGATGAGACATCAGAGCAGGTCACTCGCTGGGCCGCAGCACTTGAAGGCTACCGCAAAGAGCAGGTTCGCCTGGGCATACCATATGGTGAGGAACACTCATAAGTAATAAAATACTAATCAAAATTGACAGTGGGAATAACACAATCTTTAACCTTGTGGCATACATGCATAGATGTTAGTGTATAAGGTTTCTCCCCCCCTCCACAGATCCTTTACTCTGGACAGCTGACCAGGTGATCCACTGGGCCGTGTGGGTTATGAAAGAGTTTAACATAGACGAGATAGAAATAGGCAGCATTCACATCCCAGGTCGAGACCTCTGCTCTTTCAGCCAAGAAGAGTTTCTTCAGAAAGTGCCCAATGGAGAGATTCTCTGGAGTCACCTGGAACTTCTACGCAAATGTAAGTCAGACAGAAATGTTTTAGGAGTGCATGTGTCCAGTTTGTTCACACCTTTAATGGTCAATACTGTATATAAAGAGTCAACATAGGTATTAAAAAAAGATGGAAAGAAGAAGAAGGCTATAATCCCTTAATTTTTACTTTTACTATTTTTTTTCCAGATGTGTTGGCAAGCCAGGACCAGTCTGGAGGGGACGCTACTGTCACTATTGATCAACGTAAGTGTTGTATTGAAATATCTGTCACCAGGGCAATTAAAGGGTTTGACAATTTTTACACTCAACCACATGTAACCTGAAAATGCTCCTACAGGAACTATTGGCTACAGACCAGATTTGGCCAATCAAATCAGGGTAATAAAAAAATCTTCCGTCTGCCAGTGTACAGTGTACAGTGTCCAGTGCAAAATAAATTTTAATTAATGGCACAAAGAAAATGCGTAAGTCATTATTAGTAGATTGATCCACTCTGTGCTTGTTCATTTGAAAACCAACTAAATAGAAAATGTTATTTCTACTTTTATTTCCATTCCTTCAAGTTTCTTTTTGTCTGTAAAAACAAGAAATAACATTGATACCAATACTCCTTTCTCAAAACATAACAAAGAATTTTTATATGCTTTCTTGTTTCTATTAGAGATTAAATGAATGAATAAACTCACAGATTTTCCCCTTATGTTTTCTTCTATTTCATCGTGACACCATCCCCTGCTGTAGTTGCCTGTTTATGTGAAGCAATACTCAAACCGTGTCACTACCAGGGTTTGTTCAAAGTCTTGGAAATTTTAATGTTGTTATGTTTTCAAAGTTAAAAATATGCTTGAATTCAAAAGTATTTCTTGAAAAATACTGTTTTTCAACATAATCAGGTGATTTTATCAGCACAATTGCTCATGTAAACAAAAGATATTTCAATATTTGAAATGAAACTTTCCTTGCCAAATTTGTTTGTTTCCTGAAATCAAACTTAGCAAGAATTACCAAGTCAAGTCAAAGCATACAATCAAAGTTCATATGAACATCTTATAATATAAACAAGGACAATGTACATCGATTGCTGCAGGTAAAAAGGACTAAGAGTAAATTTAGCCAGATTTGTCCTGGGAACAGTGCATGCACTTTGCAGGTACAGTTACTTTCTCAGTTATTCTGGGACTTCATATCCTTATACTTCTTTTCCCAGAAAGAAGTATGAAGGATATGAAATAGGTCTAAAGTGTGAAATAGGTCTAAAAGTACTTTCATGATAACCTTAAAAAGGTCGTTAACAAGCTTAAATTTAACTAAACCTGCAGAAAACTCACTTTACCTCTTCAGTGAACATGTTTTCTTCTCCTCTCTTATTTTCAAAGTGGATTTGGTTGTTTCAGAAACAAATAAAGGCTCTAAGTAAAACGTAAAGCAGTCCAGTTGTCTTTGCAACAGTGATGCCAACTGTTAAACCACTTTAGACACTTAAAATCGGAATTGTTATAACAACATTTACAGGGAAAAATTTGCCTTTTTAAAAAAATAAAATGATTTAATTTTAACATGATGGACAAACTTTGTCTATTTTACAAATAATGAGAGATAATAAGGTAAAATCCAAAATTTTAGCAATTATTCTGATGATCGATGTGTTCTTGTCTAACTTTTGTTTATGTGTCCCCAGCTGTGCAGATAATCCCGGCTCAGGTGAGCACACCAACTGCCATAAAGGTGCTGAAGCAGAGTCGAGGTCCCAGAGCTCCCCGCATTTCAGGAGAGGAACGCAGCTCACCTGGCAACCGCACAGGTAGTACTGACACACTACTATACACACAACCATCTGTAGTTTGTTTTTATGTAAGGAGCTTACATGCTGAACAGCCTGAAAGTACTTTTAGAGAGGAGGGTTTGTGCACCAAATGTTATGATTTTTATCTATCTATCTATTTATCAGTTGATTAGTAAATTTACTTAATTATTTTGTTTGCCCAAAGCATCTCAGATGTGAGATTTATGCTGATTTTCTTTGTTATGTAATCATTAAACTAATTGTATTTGAATAGTGGACCATCATGTCTGACAAAAGAATGTGTCATCTTGGCGTCCACTATATTGCTATAAACAGTTTTTACGTTTTTCTGATATTTAATGGAACAAACATTTTAGTAATTGAGAAACTAATTGGTGGTTGAATCATTAATAAAACAACCATTTGTTGCAGCTCTTCTCCAAGTGTGGCAGTGTTTTAGAATGAAAATGCATCTGTTATTTTATGTAATTATATTTTTGTAACTATTCAAACGCCATGTTCCTCTGGTCCTAGGTAACAACGGTCAGATCCAGTTGTGGCAGTTCCTGCTAGAGCTGCTGACAGACAAGGATGCAAGAGACTGCATCTCCTGGGTGGGAGAGGAGGGGGAGTTCAAACTCAACCAGCCAGAGCTTGTCGCGCAAAAATGGGGCCAGCGCAAGAACAAGCCAACTATGAACTATGAGAAACTCAGCAGAGCCCTCAGGTTTGTTTGTTTGTTTGTTTTTAGGGGGTTTTCCAGTATCTCACAGCCCAGTTCAGGCTACTGGAGTTTAGCCCTGGTCTTGCTGTCTGCGACAGTTTTGGTGATTGTGGGCAAAAAGCCCCAGATCGTAGGCATTTCAGAGTGCACTCTCTGGAACCGGTGAATCAGAGAAATAAAATATTATTTTCTAATAGTTTCACAGCGATTGAGTCATCTACAAATAAACTGCTACACCCTTGCACCAGTGTTATTTTGATAGCCTATATGTAGCACATGAGCTGATGTTGACGTCTGTACTGGTGTGTGAATTTTGATGCTAGTTTTGTCCATCAATTGAACATTGGGCTTTTCTTAAGCTCCAGCCTGCAGGCGTTTAGCAGGTCAGGCCACTGCGGAAAGTCTTGGTGCTCCCAATAGCCAGTCCAGCCTTGCCATGGTACCTGCACACCTGCGGCTGGGTCATGTATTTGGCATGCTAGATATCCTGTGACACTCATTAACAGTTTGGGGCTTTTTGCCCCCCGATCTCCAACAACTGTCAGACAGCAAAATCAGGGCTAAAATCCTGCAATCTGAACTGGATTACTCAGACATTCGTGTTTGGTTGGGGAAACATGAAAAATTCATCTGTGCAGCAAAGGCAGACATTTTCTGACTTTTAGTCCCTGCTATGAGTCAAGCTCCAGAAACACTGAATCCTATGTTTACTCAATGTAAACCAACTCACTAACATCCCTATGCAACCTCCCTGTCTGGTAAAACCCAAATGTTTAAAACTCCATTTTCTAACACACGCTCTGGTAGAAATTTAAAGTCTATAGCGCAGATCTAGATGATGATAATGATGGCTGGGATAAAGACAGAGATGGTTCAGAAATGAAACGGCACCTGAGAGTCACTTTCTGTATTAGTGTCCTGTGGGTTTGATCACTGACCACCTTTAGGAGACTAGCAGCAGGTCCTGAGTCTGTTCATTTCAGTAGAAGAGAAGGTGAATGTTATTTATGACCAGTTCTGTAGCCCTTATAGTCACCAAAGAAAATTGCAGACCTACACTGTATTGGAAATATGGCACGATTTGTGTCACATGACAACGTTCCCTTAAATTGTATTAATTTATCAAAAGGTTGTGTAGCAAGATTCTGACATTCATATTCTTCCACAGGTATTATTACGACGGGGACATGATCAGCAAGGTGCAGGGCAAGCGCTTTGTCTACAAGTTTGTGTGCGACTTGAGAACTCTGATTGGCTACAGCGCTGCTGAGCTCAACAATCTGGTGACCGAGTGTGAACAGAAGAAACTGGCTCGTATGCAGATGCACGGCATCGGTCAGCCCATCACTACAGTGACCCTGGCCACCACGACACTAGACAAGGACAGCTGAAGGATTTTACCGCTCTCCAGCTGTCACAAGGCAAACCTTGTTCTCCACCGCCGATTGGATATTTAATCAATTTTCTACTTTTTTGACCCCACTGTGTTCATTCGGCACAGAAACGCAAGACTGATGCCTGGTCAGTTCGGATTAACAACTCTGTTATTGTCTTTACAATTCAAGTTAGATGGAGGCAGGTAAAAACTTTTTAGCTTTTCTTTAACTCTAACCAAGAGAAGCATGTTCAGAATGAGAGGGTGAATATCTGTGCGATAACTGAGAAAAGTTGTGTGCATGCGACTGAGTGACTGAATGCTTGTATGTGTGACTGAAACTCCAGTTATGAGCTTTGTGTCATGTGTTCCTTGTCTGTAGTTTAGGATAATTTCCACTGTATATACCGGTACTTCATGTTTTTAATAAGACACGAGGACAATTGTATTTTCATATTTTCCATTTATAGACGATCTGTTTTGTATTCTACAGTGTTTGCTACCTAAGTTGTTGGACCTTTTTTGTCCACTAGAGGGAATAAAGTGGCAAGCATTTTTTTCTTACCTTGTTGTGATTCCTCTCTTCATCTTTGAGCTTTAAAATAAGAATATTTACGTTGATAGAGACTCAAAATGACAAACAACCAGAAAGTTTATATGTACATTCAAAATTTTATTCATGGTATAGTGAGTGTAGAAAGCTTTTTCTTACTCTATGCAAATGGTTCATTTAACTACACACACAGGAGGGTCACTGAATCAATGAGAGGAAAAAAACATTTTTTTTTTTAAACACTAGCCTTCAAAGACACCCACAGTGAGCATCAATACAAATTTTACACATTCACCTGATTTAAGAGCTTCAGTTAGTGTGTACATGTACATGTGGAAAAAATGTGCAGATAGGTGATATGTGTTGTATTTCTATGGTAAATGCATAATATGCCTGTCACATTCATGTTTACTGGAGGTGGCATTAGTTAATAACTTAATTAAGGGAGAGGGAAGTGTGCCGATGCTGATGTGAGTTGTGGTCATCCTCCCTGGGTTGATGGTCATTCTTAAGCTCTTCATGAGGACAACAACAGATATTCAGGCAAAGAAATATTCACCACAGGACAAACAGAAGCACTGTACATGTATACACAGGAAATGTAGAAAAATAGAATGTGTGTGTGAGATTTGGTGAAGGAATGTGCGTGGAGAGGAGCTGGGACCATCTAGAAAACTTTGATCTCAGCAGGCCCAAACGCTCCAAAGCACTGCACTGTACAATATGGCTGACACAGCCGGAAAGAGGATAAACAGGACAAATGGAGGTTGGAAAGTAAGCCTGAAGAACACACATACAAGAGGAAAGGAATGCGAAGTGGAGCTTGATAATGCAGCTGGGCCATTGGGAACTGGATTCCCATCCTCTAAATATTTACAGTTAAGAAAGAGTGATAAATCTGGAATGATACACTTTCAGAAAACATCACTTCTACACTTCAACCTATCTTCATTCATCAGGGGTTCAACAGCAATCATATTTGGTGATAATCAGACTTCCAAAATGACAGAGTGCATAGAACGCAAACAGTAACAAAATCATCTTCCCTTCGGATACTATAACACTTCATATATTACATATAGAGCATTTTGCCCATGCAGCTAACACAACGGTGAAGCGTGGAGATGAGCATAACGAGCCAAGTTTCAGTTAAAGCAAGTCTGTGTAACAGCAAAGCAGACCGGATTCTGAATTCCTTTTCTTCTTCATATCACAAGATCACAAAGAAGACACCAGAAATGTACAATCCTGCTAAAATATCTAGTAAGAGGACCCCACCCGAGGACCCCGACATACAGTATACTGTATCTGTCATCAATATTGCCATGCACTACATATACTTACAGCTAATCTCTGTCTTAATATATTACACATAAAAAATAAGAAAACAAAACAATCAATAGTTTTTTTTACTTTCCACATTTTGATAGTGTTTGATTTTTCTGCATTTTTCCTCCTCCTTCTTTTTTTAAAAACAAACCTGAAACATTTGGGCTTCAATCTTGTGTAGAAGCGCTCTGGTAGCCCCTCTTCCCAGTGCGGCTCTGAGAGCTGTTATGTCATCAAACACAGCACAGCTGTCATTGAGAGTTGGGGGGTGGGGGTGGGGGGTGGGCCAGTTTTTAGAAACATGGAACAAACAGTTTGCACAATGACAGACTGACTGGGAACTGAACTGCTTGGGTCTACATGTTTCTGTTATCATCTGTGAGCACAGCGCCATAGTGACTTGATCTAAATCAGACGCCATGTTGGTTTGTCAGTACAAACGATATGAAGTTTTTGTTGTGATTGGCTGAGATGTGCAGGCGAAACATGGTACCCTTGTCTGAGCAATTGCAGGTGAAGTGTCGAGTGTGTTCACATATTTCCTTCAGCCTCAACGGGGTGAGGAGGAGGTGAGGGCTGAGGGCAGGGGACTGGAATGAAACAGACCCTTTGAGTGTGTGTGTGTGTGTGTGTGTGTGTGTGTGTGTGTGTGTGTGTGTGTGGTTGGGATGCGCCTGCAGAAAAGGTTTATGAGTAGTTCTTTAATTCTGCATCTGCTCAAAGAATTTGTAGGTGGGATTTTCATAGCCGTTCTGCTGCATCTTGGCCAGGTGACGCTCCTCTGGTGTCACTGCTGCATCCACCTGCAAAAACAGACAAAGGTTAGTAAAACAAAAAGATGTACTAAATATAGAACAACAAATAAAGTTATAAAGTAAAAAAAAAACTGCTTTTTGTACTGCGTCTCACACAAAACCACCTATTCATAAAAACCTTTCTTTACCTCAATTACACCATGATGAATGGAAGTATACTGTTTCTTCCTCAGCATCACCAAGGTGATGACAATGACAGTTGCTATGACAACACCTCCAACCATAAGTCCAATAATGGCACCTTTGTTGGACCCCACATCCTCAGCGAAGAACACCTGCCATTCCAAAATATAAAGTAAAAATATGTCCACAAAGCACAGGCCACTGCAGGGCTAAAATGAACTGCACTGTAATGTAAGTATTGTTGGACTCAAATGGTTTTCATACCAGTTTTTGATGGTAAACTTCATAACTAGCACTCTGCCTCTCTTCAGTCTCCATCCGCACTTCTGGCATCTCCTCTGGCTTCAGGGCAGACACTGAAATGAAAGTTTTTAACAACATGATGGAGTGAAAAGGCATTTTTGTCCTACAAACAATGCAAACTTTATACTAAATATTTGCATTGCGTGCTGTTAATTTACATTTAAGAAAGGTGGTTCAAACTTGCATGTGAGTGATATGGGCATGATTAATATAACAGTAATTGTAAATGTAACAACATTTATGTAGCATAAAAAATGTCAAGGTAAAAGTAAAAAAATATTGTCCAGTACTTATAGGTACCCTGTGGAGATCTGGACTACAAGCAGCACTATGGAGTACTTTTTGTCTGTTTGTGTAATGTTTGTTATGTTGCTTGTCTCTGCATTCACAAGAAGCATTACACACTCTCATGCCGTTCTCCTGATCAAAAGGTGTTGGTGATCCGCAAAAAAGCGCAAGCATGCGCCTGCAAAGTCTGTGAAGAAGAAAACTGCTAGCAAGCAAAAATGCTGCACCTCTCATTTCTCAAGAGTCTCCTCATTTCTCTCTATTTTTTCCTGCAAGAGGAGGTTTGTGGGAGGAGCTATGAACGAGGATGTACACGTGTATCCTTTGTGGGACCCTTTTGTCCTTCATGACATGAAAAAAGCTTTGAAACAGTTGGAATACATAAACCTTGTCTGGGGCAACTCTTGCTTTTGTATTTATGAAATGTATTAGTTATTTAAGATAATCAAATTATGATCTGATGATCAAACTTTCTGCCCGTCAGCGTTTGTGAACAGTTAGCATGTGTGCATATAGTTTCAGTGTGTCAGTGTGTTTCTGTAAAGTAGGTCAAACTAAGGACTGAAAAAAGAGGAGTGTTCACATGGAGACCGCTTTGGCAGATTAAGGTGCATTTTTAACCGATCACAGATAATATTGGTTAATATTAACTAATCTCCCAGTCCTATGCAAAGTGCCTGCTCGCAGCCATACTGAAATACACTCAAACAGACTCACCAGGTCGTGTGGGGAGTCCTCTATCCGGAATTGGACGAGCATCAACAGGCTCAACTATAGAACCATTAACAGAGAACGTAAAAAAAGGAAATTTAAAAAATCAGACGTGCAGATCACATGTATTGTAATATCAGTCACTAAATTAATTGAATTGCATCCAAGAACAACTTCGCACTTGAAACGTTAAATACATCCCAGATCCAAACAGAAGCGACGGAGTATGAAGGGTCAAATCGTTGACTGAACACCGCTCAGTGTGGCCTAGACCTTAAACTGAGAGTTAGCAAGCCATGAAAAGCTACTGTCTGCTGTAGTCTTCACTGAGGAGACAGGGAGTCAGTCGGAGTTTGACAATCTAAAGAAGCACATTTAGGGACCCGTGACACAAGTCCTGTGTGATGTGGTAATATGCATAATGAAAAAATACTCTTGCTAGTTTTCCTTTCATTAATCTCCTGTCATTCTATAACATTAAAGTATCTTTATTTAAACAAAGTTATGGTCTGTATGTAACTCTGTGTGTGTGTGTGTGTGTGTGTGTGTTACCATGGTTCTCTGTGTTGGGCTGGTTGAAGCTCTCAGGGTGGATGAAGCCCAGTCCGTCCAGGCCGGGGTCCATGGGAGCAGAGCTGTAGGCCTGATCAGGCATCAGAGCATCGTTGCCGTAGCTCACCCTGCCATCCACCTGCAGACACACGGGAATATTAATGTGGACGTGTGAATGTGGGAAAGTCAGAGGGACTTTTGATGAAAATGTAATCTAATGGCTGTGATTTTCTGCTAAAAGATATCACACAACGTACTCGCTGATGCATTTATTTGAAAGACTTTAAGCTGAAAGCTTAACAGCGGTGTCGCGCAGCTTAAATCTTTTTTGCCCTTCAGATACAGCATTGTTATGGAAATTTCATATTGTGAGAATCTGAAATAAATCGAGGAGAATCAGAAGGCCTTTTGTTAGTTTTTCGTTCTTGCAAGAAAGGTCACACAGTCACACAGAATGAATAACACACACATAACTCATGCATAACCTGCAGAGCTTGTATAGTCTCTGTATATGTGATGTTGGCAAGAAAGGAGCAACTGCAAACAGCCCCTCTTTAATGATGGATCAGCCACTAGAGAAAAACCCAGTTCTGATTGGTTTCTTCAAGCACAGTTCTGACACACACCTTCATGTCAAAATTGGAATCCTTTAGCACAGAGTACCAGGAGTACATGGAGTGCAGAGTGAGGTAAGGCAACAAGGTTAGCTTGACACAGAGTACTTTGAAGTGTCTAACATAGAGTAGTTGGAAGCGTTCCGTTAGAGAGAGATTGCTTTTTTTTTCAGATGAATATTTCTTATTTCTCTGTGATCTGAGCCAAGTCTGAAAAACTCATTTTAGTCTCTTTTGGCTTTTTCTTAACATGCTCTTTCCGCGTTACATCCTACACTCTTCTACCTCGTTTCTTTCTGTGCCACTTAGTCTTGCATTACTGTACAGAGGTGATTCTATTTTTACATATGAGAGAGTGCAGTTTTTACAGGACCAACTCCATGCATACGTGAGTGGGTGCAACTCAACTCACCCGCCCGTCGCTCTGCAGGGAAGAGACTTGCTGAGACAGCTCTGACTGAACTCTCTGGACTATCACAGCTGGGAGGAAGCGAGGGAGAGAGAAAGAGCATGAGAGAGCCGCAGCATGATGACAGAAAGAGGGGGTGAAATTCTGAGAATGGGGTCTAAGTGTTTTATATAACGCATGGCTCAAATCAAGCAATCTGATTGGTTGCCAATGATGTAATAACTATGTGATTGCAACGATGTCTACTGCTTTGACAAAATTTTGAATCACTCTGCATGTGAGGGCCCACACGCACTGAAAGCATCTGAAGCTCATGTTTTGAAGTGGACCCATTGTTTTAAATAGCTAAACAAGCCTCTTTAGACATTGTGACTCCCCTGACTCAATATGAGTATCAGTATTTTCTGCGTCTACGAATTGGGCTGAATGTTCAGTGATACGTTGGGATAGTCAATATGGACACAATACGATCAGACATAACAACATTTTGGACCAAATATCTCCATATCAGTATCATGACAATATTGTAAGGATGACTTGGTGCTTTCACAAACTAAAAAACACAATGAGATTTCTGATATATATCCATCAGTGATGTGAACAAAATGGCTAAGTGAGTAAAGGAAAATGTTAGAACGGCTTGGTAATTTTTTAAAAAATGACTTCACTTTATTGTTATGCATCCTTTAGAAGCAGGAAAAGACAACACTCGTGCCTGACCACAATGTAACACTATCTAAAATTAAAGAGGATATCTAGGCACATAACAAAATATCATTAGAATACAGATATATTGCTCAGCTCTATTTAATAGCACTTACAGTTGATACAAATTAGCCTTCGTATCCAAGTGTATAAAAGCAGTCTTCTATCAGTTAGTAAGTAGTATGAAGCCAACACTTACCAACTTGGTTTTGGATCTCATTGGCTACACTGGGCACTTTGTAGAGGAGACCCAGTGACTGATTCATCCTTTCATCAATCACACGTAGGTGAGTCAAAACCTAAACGTCGGAAAAAAGTGGCAAAGTCTGAAATCATCGTTTTTTACACTCCGACAAGAATATTTCATTTAATTATTACCAACACAAGCATTTAAGGTCCTTCCATCTTATTAATGATTTTGAGCAGTTAAGGGTTTTTGACTGTATGTGTGTGAACTGAAGTACCTGAGGTCGGATCTGTGCGGCCTTTTTGGGATCGACTGTGCGGACGTGTTCGTAGTGTTTCAGCGTGTGCTGCCGGTCCTTCTGCTCTGCACGCACGTATTTCTTCAGCAGGCTCAACACCTGACGAGCCTGGTGGTGGCAATGTTGTGTGATGTTAATTAAATTTTTACACTTATGGATACCTTGGTAAAACAGAAACATTGTCCTGCTTTTTTCATGAACACTTCATTGTATTTTGTACCAGTAACACTGCGGAATAATATGACATGTTGGAAAAATATATAGAGAGTGCTTTGCTACTTGTGTCCTAGCACTCCCATTAACACACCCATGAAACTGCTCTGCTTTTGCTTATAATTGCACAGGTGACGCACCGTGTGTGTGTGTGTGTGTGTGTGTGTGTGTACCCGTGGAGGGTTGGCCTGTAGGGCACTGAGGTAATTTTCCAGAGCCAGGCGTCGGCGGCTGTTCAACAGAGCCTCCACCCGGGCCATGTGGGTTTCCACCAGCTGCTGCCTCTCTCCTGCTGCCTCCTGCTCCAGAGCCTCCACCTTCTCCTGGAAGTGCTGCAAAAACGGCACATTTTGTATGTTAAGAGTTGGAACAGTAACCCATTTTCACTGAACAGGAGGTTATAAATACCAACAGTAATGGTATAGTTTATATAAGGATTTCATACAGTGTGGACTGCACATAGCAACACAATATTCGGTAATATTAATGGAGAGTTGCCAAGTCAAAGTCAAAGCATTTATTGTCACATGCACAGTTAAAGAAACATGTTTCCCTATACAATGAAGTTCTTTAGTTGCCCTCCACTGCGAATGACATTTTAAGTAAGAACATAATTTGAAAGTTAAAAAAAAAAATCAAAAGTTAGAGTTGTTGTGGAGAAAGCTACCATGCTGTGAATTAATTTTCATATGACATGTTGCATTGTCTATTGTTTGGTTTTAAGTAAGGTTAACATTTCCTTTGAGAAGACACTTGTTCCTTTAAATGTTTTGTTGGATTTTTCATTGATGCGTGTTCTTTAAAATTTAGTATGATTTCAGTAACTGTTATGTTAACAACAGAAATTAAAAAAGGGGGACCGATATGGGATTTTTGGGGCTGATATCAACAATAGTTTGGAGTAAGAAAATTCTGATATCTGATATGTATCGGCTGATATTATACATCTATAGTATCCGCTGAGTGTGGTTATAAAGTGCTTGTGACAAAGATATGTGATGGAGGCAGGATATCTTACACCTTATCAAACTTTATTCCAAACTTGAGTGCACTGAAGAGCAATCACGACACTTTTTAGTTATTAAATAACAAAACCGCAAACTAGGTAATTACACCATTTAAATCACTAGTCCAGGCACTTTTTACAGTCTTAAAAACAGATTTATTATAAGTGCATATTGGTGAAATATTTGCCAATACCAATATATCTGTGAAGACTGCATATTGGCAGATATATCGGTCGGGCACTAATTAAAAACACCGTAAACAAAAAATACATTTTCAAAGGTCGTCTCCTGAGTCACAGTGTTCATAGTTTAATTATCTCTCAGCTCACATCAAATATGTGGCAAAAAAAAAAAAAAATCATAGCACAGTGAAGGCCAAAAGTTCTCGACTGCAGCATACAGCTCTCTATCACTGTATATTCATGATGTGTCGCACCTATTTTCACAACATCCAATGAAATCTGACATCTTTGACAATTACAAATGATGTGTGTTTCCTACCTGGATGACAGCTTTCTTGTCAGCACGAGGAAGGTTCTTGGCCTGTCTCTCAGCCTCCTCCCACTCCCTCATCACCTGAGCATTACGAGTGACACATCAGGTACAAAAGCAGCCGTGATATACTGACAAATTCAGGCTTTGTCACTTCAGATTCGACATGAGAGAGGACAAAATCACAGACAGAAGTGTTTAGAATGTAAATGTTTACCCTGACGCATTCATATACCTGGGACATTCTTTCACGGTGTTTGGCTTCCAGGCTTTCCTTGGCCTTCTGGAAGTCAGCATGTTCGTTGTCCTCACCAGGAGACTCAAGGTACCGATCCACGGCGTCTGGAGGACTGGGAGCCGTGGTGGGCACTGGAGGAGAACAAAGAGAGAGAAATCAAACACAGGGCAGGGGAAAAACAGAAGGGCGTGCAGCAGAGAGACTCAGAGGATCATAAGAAAGTAAGAGGATGCATAAACGGCAAATGCGTGAAAAACACTGATCCCAGTGCACCTAAAACACATACATTATATTCAAATGACACTAAGTTTCAAGGGATACTCTAACTTTTTTTTTTTACTTTTTGTTTTTTGCCTCTCGCCCGAGTTTCAGACCAGAAGATAGATACCATTCTCTCAACTGTGCGAGCAGTAACAGGGGAGAGACGGACACCACTAATTAGCTTAGCTAAATGTATGTATACAACTTTAGAATCAAATATGTACCAGGAGAAAACCACAGGACACATGTTCAAACCACCACGGATGTGTTTTTAAGTAGGTCAACAACAACAAAAAAAATCTGTTAAAAAATTCATTAAAATTACATCAAGTGCTAATCTGAGTCTAAAGATAACATAATGTGGTAAATAAACAAGTCACAACAGCACATAGGACCATTTAGAGTTGTTGGAAAGTTTATCTGATGACTTAGCCGGAAGCAAGCTAGCACTTCCCATTGAGTACCAGTGTTTGAGCTAAGCTAATTAGCAGTGGACAAGCTCTAACTGTCTCCTCCTTGTTACTGCAAAAGAGTGGTATCTATCTTGTTGTCTAGAATGGGGGGGGGTAAACAAAAAGTTTTTAAAAAGTCAGAGTGTCTCTTTAAGTAGGTTAGCTACATACAGGAAACAGTTTTAAAATAAACACAAAAAATGGGTTATATCGGGACAAAAGGTGATTAGTTTCCCAGTAAGTGTTGTGTGTTGTGTTCTGTCTTTATTTAATGTGGGAGCCTGGAGATAAGACCAAAAAGAGCCGAGTCAGGATCAGGGCAGACGCTGCACCATCGAGGAGTGTGATGCTTCACTGGATGGAAACAGCAAATCCACCCGTTAACCTTAAACAACACCCTCCCCCATCTGCACATGTACACACACACACAAACACACACTACGCCTATCAACACACTGCAACACTCAGCCGGTTAAGACATGTTTATGACATTGTTAGGGGGCCACAACTGTGGAGCTGCAGCAGCACGTTAGACCTTGCAACTGCAAGGCATGCAAACACACAAACGTTTGTTTAGAAGTGCATGCAGATGCACAATGACAAAGCGCAGTTTCTGCTGCATCGTCCACATGCTGTAAGAGACATCATTCAGTGTTACTAATTAGAAAATGATGAAATGGGAATGTGTTTTTGAAGTGAATGACTACTAGAGCGCCATGGCTGCTTTCCAACAGGGACACTCACATCATACGCTTGCCTTTTTTTTTTTTCTTTTTTTTTTTTTTAAGTGAATCCCATATGCATTGTATTTGTACTGCAAAAATTAACTAGAGAAGCAAATGTGTATTAATCCGACGCTATAAATGTTTCCTCACAGATGCTCTTTTTACTCCTGCCTAAGATAATTACTAAAAACTACTGGTGACTGCAGGAAATTACTGCGCTTTTTGACACAATAAATCTATAGATTTGTGACTCATTTTTAATGATCAGCATCTTCTGTAGGAAGAAATGGGTCTGGGGCTGAGAGCCACAGATAAGGAAAAGTCCAAAAGTACTGAGATATAGATGAATTTTTGGTTGAAGTCTTCTTACTGGATTTGTTGGCAGTAAAGCAAATATAGAAAGTATTAAACCACATCATTTAAACCAATGACTTGCAGTTTGCCTCATTTTTAATACAAATTTCTTTGCTTTTTTGAAAGGTATACAATAAAATATGTTATGCCAGGATGATCTTGAGAAAGTAATCCTTAAATTTGCATCACATGATTAGGAGACAAGTAACTGAATTCATTTGTCAGTGATCCGAGTGGTTAAGAGCCATCAGACACTCAGGACAGGGAGAGACAGAAAAAGAGACAGACAGGCATTCTGCAGCCGCCTGAGGACAGGAAACAGGCTCGTGGCGTGGACGATTCAGGGTTTACACAGCTCCGGTCCTGGGACTTACACGAGCTGCTGCAGACGGCTAGGCAGTACTCCTCCGACTCAAAGTTATTCCTGTTGCCCCCACAGCCCCCAAACAAGAAGGGAGCACAGCGGCCCTTCTCAGGCATGAAGTACCAACGCTCCAGCATGGCATGACACGGGCCTGACTCAGCACGAGCCCAACAAACGGCTGGGATATGTGCACACAGGCAAATGCAAATTAAATGTCAAATAAAAATGAGTGGAAAACGTGAGCTTCTGAATTTCATGGAAAACATAAAAGTATCACTATGTAATCAACAACATGTGACAAAGAAAAAACAATAATGAAAACGTGTGTGTGTGTGTGTGTGTGTGTGTGTGTGTGTGTGTGTGTGTGTGTGTGTGTGTGGTTGGCGGGGTGGTGGGGGTGTTCCACTTCTTACCTCGAACGACTTCCTCAACTGATTCAGTGGTGGTTGTGGTGGTGGTTGTCATGGCAACATTAGCACTGCGCTCATCACTGTCTCGTTCATCGGTCACATCATCCTCATCGCCATCTCCATTCTCATCTCTTTCGAAAGTGTCCACCTCTTCATCCTCATCTTCATCATCCTCCGTGGTGGCAGGCTCTGTGTCTGCAGGACGCGACATGCTGAACAGAGAGCAGTTGGTTTAGCCTCTCTTATCAATAAACGCACGTGTGTGTAAGCATGTTAATGAATGTGTGTCAGTGACGATACCTGTTATCAGAATATTCAGTCTCAGCTCCGCCCCACCAGACGTCTGACTCCTCCCCTTCTGTCTCCATGCTATCTGTCTCTCGCTCTGCCTCCGCCGGACAACACACAAACTCCACCCCCCGGAAACGGTCAATACCACATGGCAACAGCATCCCGTAGTCATGGAGATTCATGGAGCGGTCTCCGCAGGACTAATATTAAAAATAAACATTAATCATGACTTCCTACACAGCTTGAATGGGTTCTTACACTCGTGTATAAATGACCTAAATGACGCCATCAGCATTCAGTCATTTCAGCATGACAAAAGCCAATCGTGGCAATTTGTGACATTCAGCTCTGATGCACAGATTATTCATAATAACAGAGGTTATAAAAAAATCAACTGCCTTTGTGGGTGACTGCCCATTATCTAACAGTCAGAAAGGCACGACAATTAAATGAACAGGTATCAGAGCAAAGTGGCAGACTAGAGACAGGTTAAAAGCAGAGTGTTGAGAGGACGAAATTAGGAAGAGCTGAGTCACTCAGAAGTAGAACAAGAAGAACCAGATTGAAAAAAGAAACAGCAGAAAGAAAAACCACCAGCAGAAAAGAGTCCTTAATATACAATATGAAGTTCATAGAGTGACAAAGAATGCAGTTTTGTTGTCTGTCCTCACCTCTTTGGCTACAGTGTGCCAGTGCAGGTGGCTCTCACACTGGTCCATACGCTCCTGATGCAGGAACTTACACTTGTCAGGAACAAGCAGGGCATCGCTCACAAACTCCCCAACTGTAACATAACAATCACTATTATATGGACACCAATATTCCCATACTAACCCCATTACGACAATACTCTGAATAAGATGCTGCCATGTAAACAGCATTTTCTTTACTCCAAATAAGGTCATAGTCAGGGTAAGCAATAACTGAATTAAGACGTGGACTATTCAAGTGTTAGTCGCATTATTGCACACATGTATACACCTTAATTGCACTATGCCATCCTATCAGAGTTTTCACAGCACTTTGCAACAGCGTCACATAGTTTAGGGCAGTCAAACTGCTTAACATATATTCTTGCTTACAGCAGCAAGCTTACAGCTAGCTTCAGAAAGAAGGTGACTGACAGCACCATTAAAAAGAAGTCCCAATATTTCTGGGGTGAGGCATCGGACCTATGACGAGGAGTGGGCATGCATCTTGTGAGTCATTAATCAGACTATGCTCTGTAACATGTAAACGGGAATATGAATGGAATATTCTATGAGCAACACATGTAAACACAATAATCAAAATGTTGTCTTATTTAGAATAAGGTCAGTAGTTGGATTATTGCAGCCCATGTAAACATAGTCTATGTGGTCGCTCATTACAAGTAGTAAGTATTTCCATTTGTACATGCAATCAGTCACACAAACACGCTCAGTAACATTCACTTGTATTATTAAAACTGCATACCCAGGCAGCGGTATGGCACCACAATGTGTGTGTGACTGCGGCACTGTTTGCGGCCTTTCTTGCACCAGTTCTGGATGCTGATGGGCTGGTTGGCCTCCACAACATTTGTGATCTGCAGCTCTGGGTACACCTGGAGAAAGGCGAGAGATTTTTATGTTTAATGTTTCTTTAAGTCTGACATAACACCCTTTCAAAATACTATATCTAGGTCCAAGCCTGAAAATGCGAATTAGGAGCGTTTGTAACAACAGGTTTTGAGCAAATAAACTAGGATGCAAAGCCAGTTTAGACACAGGATGGTGGCATAGGCAATGTTACGAATAGCTGTAATAAACAGTAGAAGAAGAAAAGGTTGCAGACAGAATGTAGCCTAAAGTACATTAAGCCCTGAGGTTACACACCCCGGTACAGTAGGTGGCATTAAGCACCTACAAACCCTGATTTGCGATCTACCGTTAAATTTAAATAAGAAAACAAACAAACAAACAAAAACAGCTGCTTCCATCTCCCATTTTGCACATTAATTATTTTTTGAAAATGGCAAAAACCACCCCAAGCAAGTGAAACAACTTTTATGCAAAATTGAGGACTTCTTTTCTTTTTAAATTTTGTTATTTGCCTTTACCATTTCCAAAGTGATGTTTTTAGGGTGCATCAAATTGATCATGGAAACATGGCTAGTGTCTCTGCATTGCTGTCTCACTGTGTTTAAATACCTCTTGGCAGTACTGCAGGATGCCTTCCTTGGTGCCGATGCAGCTCTTGGTGCCAGAGGGGTCAGACTCCCATTTGCCACTCTGCACATTGATGTGCATGTTGAGCTTCCCGCAGAACATGGCCACCTGGGGCTCAGTTAGCAAAGCCACAGAGTCATCTGCAGGCACCTGGACAGACAAGGGGAAAAAGAGGACAACAATGATGACTGAGCATCCCACATTGGCTAAAGTATAGCTTAATCATAAATATCTCCTGATGCAGCATTTGTATTTTTAGTTTCAGTTTATTCTTTCTTTAACATACAAACTAGAGATGCACCGATCCAGTTTTTTCAGATCCAATACGATACCGATACCTGGTATGAGCGTATCGGCTGATATCCGATACCGATCCGATACTACTGTTGAATGAATGAATGAACTGAATA
>JAQLOL010000005.1:9577294-9588384 GCA_029783665.1 Naso thynnoides | reverse complement strand
AAAAGGAAGGCTTCACCGCAAGTCAAACAAATTTGCCCATTTAAATTTTTCCCTTTTTTATTATTTTTTCCATTTTACTTTCCACACACACACACACGCCTCATTATAGCCTTTTACAGCAAGTTTACTTTTATTTTGAAGTAGGCTAATCACAGTAAATATAGTGTATGATACAATGTGTGAACTTACCAATATCAATTATTAAATACGAGTTTACTGAGCAAAAAAAATGTCATTTTCAGCATTTGTTAACAGCAGATCCATTTTAAACATGTCTGGGAGTAGTTTTATACCATCTGTGAAAGTAATGGAACAACAAGGAGCTGTTAGATGAAGAGCAGCTCAAATGTTCACCAAAAGTTTTTACGGAGTCGGGGAGGTGACAGTTTTAGGCAGTGCTGGTCAAAAATAATGTCAGTTTTACCAAGATTGATGAGTCCCACCTTTTTTGTTCCATCAAGGTTTTCAAAAATCAATTTTTGACACTTGGATCAGTGTCTTCCCCATTGGCATTGCAATGCATTTAAGAATTGACACCCCCCACTCCCTTCAAATATAGCTGTTTCTAATTAATGAGTTGAATGTGTCTTTGTTTGCTGCTCATCCCTCCTTTCTCACCACACACACACACACACACACACACATGCAGGATGGCGCAGCAGTACTACGAGTACGTCAACTACAAGGAAGAACACGTGCAGGAGCAGAAGAAGCTTCCTAAGGGAGCGTGTCACAGCTACATCATTGTCTTCCAGTCAGTCTTCAACATCATCTTCCATGTGAGTCGTCAGACATCTTTTGTCCCCTGGTGCTTAAATTAGACTCTTGTTGCGCGCCATGAAAACGTCCTTCACAGCTGCATGTACAAACGAGCATCACTGCCTCCCTTTTTTTTCCCTCATCAGCTGAGTTTTGTCTTCTCGGAGTTCCCCATGCTGTTCGTCCTCAATGGCTGCCTGGATCGCAACGAACACATTCTCTGCAATGTCAAACACTGCGGTAAAGACACACATCACTTCACCACCGCTGACACACGATTTGAAACACATGAGGCCAGATTTACAAGTGTATAAGGGTTCTGTCCGTGTAAAAAGTCAGGTAATTATGCCAAGTAATAATTGCCACTCCTTTGCTTCTTGTCAAGAGCAACAACTAGCAGCTGGTTAGCTTAGCTTTGCACAAACTGCTCAAAGGTAATGAAATCCACCTACTTGTTTTCAGTCTTAATGCGAACTTTAGCTTTACCTTACAGGTATAAAAGGAGTAGTTATTTTCGTTAATTTTCCGCGGATGTGACTTATTCCCCTGGCTCTTCTCACTCTCATGGCACAGACCACAGTCTTTTCATCCTTTGTCTCCTCCGCACAGTAAAATTAAATTTCACGTGTCCTCTTGCTCTGCCAAATCAAATGTATCACAGTATATTGCTGCTTTTCATGAACTGTAAGCAGGTAACATTGTACGACTTGGCTATACGAAAGCCGTGGAGAACGCAGCTCGCATCACAGATGATGTCAGAAACTGACACTTTCCTTAAGACACCTGCCAACACTTGTCTTTCAAACACAAAACAGCCTTAACAAGTCTTTCATTCACTGCGCTTTAATAGACAGCCAGGTGCTAAAGAAAACACAAGTCGGCCTCCCAAAGCTGCTGTAAAACCAGCGAAGTACACTTCTGCTAAAGCTGAAATGTTTGTCGTGTCATCTAAAAAAAGATGCTCATTCCTGCACTGACACTTCCTTTTTTATTGTGCACAAAAATAAGAGGAAGCTGCAGTGTACAGGGCTTCACACCAAAACCATGATCACACAAAAACCGTGCTTTCCTTTTTTTAAGTGCCACTGTTGAACTCATCATTTAGCCGTTTTCAGTGTCAGCCGTCTCACTGGTTAAACATCCATGACTGAAATCTGAAACCTAACAGCTGCATCTCCTCCTGCCAGGAGCGAGCATCACTGGAATAATCCCCGGCTTTAACACCACCGTGCTGACATACCTGCCTCGCTCCATGCTGCTCATCCAGGTGGAGAGTGTCCTCATGGGCTTCGCCTTCCTCGCCATGATCATCGTAAGGTCAAACCTGCCGGTTAGGGGCAGCACAACAAACAGCTCACATACTACACACTCTCTTGATACCGCATTAGGAGCGCTTGTAAACTCTAATACGACAGCTCAGCTTTTACAAAAAGAAAATATTTCCGTTTTTATTGACCGTGTTTCACATGAGTATCACCGAGGTTAAAGTGGTTTCGAACTGGATTGCCTTAAATCGAGTTGGGCCTGACTGATATATTGGTTTGCGGTTGTCAATGGCCGATATTGGCCCATCGCAGATATATTGGTATCGACGTAGATGTTTTCTTATATGGGCTGATATTAAAAATGTTTTTAAGGCCAGAACATTTGCATAGACTGGTAATTTAAATGGGTGTGATGACACAGTTTGTCCAGCAGAGGGCGGTTAGTGAAGGGTTTATAGTTGAGTGCCTTGATGTTTGAGATAAAGTTTGTTAAAATGTAAAACCCCATATCAGTTGGAGCCCTTATATAAGTGATTTCTTTTAATTTCATTTATTCATACAGCTCATGACCATAGTAATAAGGCACAGAGCACAAACAGAACATACAATAATAAAACATAGCAATAGCACGCGGCTTGGTCAAAATACAGCAATAATCACTTAAACAACTGAAGAACATTCTTCAGAAAGGCACCAAATTTACAAATAATGTTTGGCTTATCTCATTGTAGTAGCAAAATTAATTTAACCATAGATGGCCAGTTTGCAATACACTCAAATTCTTACATTCAAATAAAGCATAACACTCATCTCCAAAACAATAGTAGAGATGCACGATCCAGTTTTTTTCCGATCCAATCCGATACCGATACCTGGTCTGAGCGTATCGGCTGATATCCGATACCGATCCGATACTACTGTTGAATGAATGAATGAACTGAATACCTTGCCCTGTGAGTGAAGGCATCAGGCTTGACATTAGCTTTGTTAAATAAAAGGTAATAAATTAACACAGATATAAATTTACTTAATATTATTTATTAATAAATAACAAATTGTTCATTAGCACACAGCAAAAAGCAGCGCTGCAGACATAGAATTGAAGCGAATAGAATCGCTGTGTTGCTGCGTATGATATTAATTAAAAGAAAAAAAAAACTGGATCGGAAGGCTGGATCGGCGTGATTTATCAGATATCCGATCCAGCTAATTAGTCAATATCGGAGCCGATATCCGAATATCGGATCGGTGCATCCCTAATACAAACCTGTGTAAACATTTTCCCCCTATGCCATACTGCACTGGGATAAATCAATAAGGTAAAAGGCCTCTTTGAATTGCTCTTCAGATTCACCGTGCATATAAGTTATTATATAAATAAATACATGAAATTACTACTGTTTTGAGTGTAAGCCAGGCAAGACTCTGTTTCATCCCTACTGAGCCCATAAGCCAGAGAGCTAAGCATTGCAGCCACAGGGCAGCACATGTGCTCTTTGTTAGTCCGGCTTATGAGGATTTATCATCTATGTTACAGAAAGTGCAATGAGAGGGTAGGGAAGAACATCTAGCATATTAGAGCAAAAAAAATTAGACAAAGTTATTGAACCACAGACTACTAGAACCAAACTATAAGCAAATACGAGCAGTAAACAACCTCCTCTTCCACATGAACCTTCCACTGTTGCATAGGACACAGCTTTCTGCACTTATTGTTTATCCTTCCTTTGTGTTTGGAGAAACAATTGGAGGAAGTCTCTGTGTGTTCACGCCTTCTGGGCCTGCCCTTTTTCTGGCAGGCACCAGAAAAGACTGACGTTGCTAGCTAACAATATGCTAGCCACCAAGCCATCTGCTGCCAAACTTTAAATGGATCGGACTTGATGCTGTGTTTGAGAAGATCTGCATAATAACTGGCCTCTCGTGAGTCTCAATAGGTTAGCCACTTGTTCCTATCCGCAGAGGCTTCTCTGTTCTCACCTCATCAGGCTATTGCATGTCATGCATCATTTAGATTAATTCTGTCTTTTTTATTTGATGTTCTTGCATCATATGGTACATTCATCTTGCTCATTTTGTTTGAGCCAAAACAGCTATAATAATAAAATACAAATACAGCAGTTAGGATAGGCAGTAGAACCAAGTCCCACTTGAACACAGAGAGTGTTAAAGGTGTATATGTTACAGGCTACAAAATATAAAGCAAAATGTTAATATATTGAGTATGTGTTGGTTAGATTGACTTTTTAACACAGAATGGTAGCGTTGCCAACTTGTGTTTCAAATCCCATCAGTCTGTTCACACCATGTTTTACAGGTTCATGTCCTTCAACACACATTTCCTGTAAAAACATCTAAGCCAGATGATGAAGCCATTTGCTACCAGTAAACTGCACCCTGTGTTTATTAGTGTAGCATTACACTGAGATAACCAGTCTGACCTGGTGTTACATTTAAAAAAAAAAAAATCTCCAAGACACTCCTGTGTGACTGTCAGGGAGTGTAGCAGCACAATTGCACAAAAGTTAATACATCTAGATATTGCTGCTGCAGGGCCTGTGTGACTTTCTATCATGACTCAGCTTCCAGTCTGGAAAACATTGCAGCACAGAAAATGAACTCCACTGCAATACAATGGGTGAATTCAACCAAGGTAAATAGGTAGACTATTAAACAAATCTCACAAGACTTTTCATACCCCGAAGAAAAAAAGCTCTCTTACAATAGTCCCAAATATTACAGTAAAGATATAAATGATCTGTCATTTTATAAGGTAACAGGTATGTCATAAACTGCAGAAGTAAGCTATACCAGGACTAGTACAGTGACCATGATGAAAAGAAAATATACCAAAATCGTACAGATATTATATCTCATGATAACTGCATTTAATATATTTGTTGAGGAAAGTTCTTGAATCCTGCATGAATCACGCACAACCCTGGGATCAGGTTTGGATTAGAAAGCTCCAGTAGGTGTGTTATAGTGTTATATTATTATAAGGTTATTATCAAAGTGACCATGCGTGAAAACACTCTTTCCACATTATTTACTCTCCAAAATGCAGCACGGAGACCAGAATTCAGTCGCATACATCTGATGATTTGCACACTACTATACAAGCCCTGCTCATCCCTTTTTCCAGCCGATAACGTTATTGAGCTGTATGGTTGTCTTAGGTAGGGAACAGCAGCAGCAGCAACAGCAGCCAAGATGCAGGCGCCATCTTGCTTGTGTCAAACTAAAAAAAGGCTGCATCCTTTTTCCATTCTCCTCAGCAATATCACCGCTCTGACGCTGGCGCTGCAACACTGCTGGGCTGGACCAAGTGGGCCAGGCCGAACCGAAAATACTGGACGTTAGCGTCGGTAAAAAAATTTAAAAAAAACCTATGTCGGAATCAGAGGCCATGTCTACACCAAAGCTGTATGCTTAGTGTTATGTTTGTCCGGTATAAGCGGGTTTATCTGAACCTGTTGAGGTTTTGAACATGACAAAATGACTGAAAAGAGCCAGAACACGACTTCACGTTTGCCCATAGCAGTTGTCATGCCAATCCGTGAAATGTTCTGGAAAAAGCTAGCAAACGTTAGCTTTCTTAGACCCGCTTCACCGCTAGGAAGGCGCCTTGAATACGTTACTGTTACTACATAATAAACATGTTACTATTATTGCAGAGTATTAGTGTACATACATATTCAGAAAATCATCCCCAGACAAACCAAAACACGTTTAACATGGCAGGACCAAGCTGTCAATCACTGACATCTAATGGCAGGCCTTGGTAGCATATCGTTAGCTGACATTATTTGGTTTGCTAGCTCTGACGTTACGCAGTAAATCTGTTTACACATTACACCTGAAATGTCGGTAGACTCATTTAACTTATGTTAAAATTTTAAAGGGTAAATCATTTTAAAGGGACAAACAAGGAGTGGGCCAGAGCAAAGCCCAGCGGTTCTGTTCTTTTTGGTGACGTTAAGAGCTTGGCTGCAATGTAACGTTGACGTTATTAGCAACGTTACCACCAAACGTTACCGTCTGTTATCTTGATATTCTGACTATTATCCGAATACATCATTATTGAGATTTGACACGGTGGTTGCCACGGTGGTCCGTTTGATGCCCGCTGGACGGAGCTACAGGCCCGCAGACGAGCGCAGCCAGGGAACGGCTCACCGACACTCTCTCCCCCTGCCAGAGATTTTCTCCGCTGAACTCACCTCGGATGAAAGCGTCAAGGTCGCCACCAGTAACAGCAGAAATGCCGCGAGCTCGCCCATCCCGTCCTCCCGGTATCCAGCACCGCCGCAATGATCACGATTTTCCCGTGAAAAAATCTGTTAAAGGAGGCGGTGTTAATTTGTCGACACAGCGGCGGCTGAAGTGTTCCGATCCCGGTGATCCCTCCCTGTTTAGCTCCCGACGGTGACGGTGTGAGGCAGGGAGGGATGTGCGTGGTATAGGATGGATGGGGGCGGGGGAGCGAGGCTTTGTGTGTGTGAGTGTGTGTGTGTGTGTGTGTGTGTTCATGCCCACTAACACATGTTAATGTTCCTCGAGGCTCTCCCTTTCACTTCCCAGTTTGTGTGTCAGAAATGATTGCAGTTTTTATGATAACTTTATTTAATATTATTGTATTGTCTTCAGCGGAAGAAGAACAATGCCATGCAATCACAACTTTCCTTATATAGGCTAAAATATGACGATATTCATGACGGTTTTCCGGCTGCAGGGAACAACGTCGCATGTTGCTGGACTTTCACTTCCCTCATTAAGACTGAGGTGAATGGATCTGACGTGTCTGCGGCTTAGACTCGGACTTCAGCCACCAAGTTTGGGGGATTTTTAGTTAGATTAAGACAATGATACGGTACAGAATTTAATAGTATACTGATCCTAAAAATGGTTATGCCAATTTAGCCGCATTTTCCTCAAGAACCTTTTTTCCCCCACCTGATCACCGCGCAACATGAGGACAGTTCTGGGACTGCTTCTGGTGTTCACCTTAAATGTCTCAGGTGAGCTTTACCATTCAGACCACTTTCTTTCTCTCTGAAGTGTGTCAATACTTCGCCGACTATAGCATAATCACACGCAAACATTTCGTATTGTTATAATGAAATTATGGATAAGTTTGAGTGTGAAAACTAAGTGGACATTGCTGAAGAATGTCACCTGTGCGTGACTGAAATGTTGCGTTTCCTCGTTACCGCCTGTCTGGCTGAATTTTTGTTCACGCACAGCTCCGTTCAAGATTTAATTCAGATTGCATATTTTTGAGTTGCCAAATGTGAGGTTTCTCCTGTTGAAAGTACAGATATACGTCCTTCTTGTCTTAGAATCATGTAAGTGGCATTAACGGATGCAGAATTAGTTAGCCCTGCTCTCTGATGGGTACTTCAAATGCTCATACAGCAGAATAATCACGCATAAACGTTTCATGGACATTGGAGTGTTTACATCAGCAGGGGATTTTATTACAGACAATGTGTTGCAATACTACAACATTCTTGTGTGTGACTGGTGTGTTGCAGTATCTCAACATTGTTTGTTTCTGTGCTTCAGCCCTGTGGAACGTTTAATTCAGAGTCATTTTTGACTGTTATGAGTTCAAAATTTGAGATCCACCTTAATAAAAACACACAGCACAAACATAGGTAACATTAAATTTAGATAGTCCACCTACAGATAGTTTATAGAGCAGGCCTATTTGTGACATTTCCACAACATATCAGTTGATATTCAGTTCAACAATACAACAGTTTCACCGTAACCCCATCTACAGATGTTTTACAGACTATCTGTAAATGTTCACAAATGTTTAACAATGTATATACAAATATTAAACAAACACTGGAGTACGTAACCGTCTAACCTAACTGATATGTTGTTGAAATGTTACAAATACTCAATAAACTATTTGGACTGTTCAAATAAATGTCCTCTCTTAGTTTTTATGTTGGGATTATTGATACTTGCTTTGTAGGATTTGTCTTTCTTTCTTTTTTAAGTAGCCTATTGTATGTAAAAGCTTGGCATACTGTGGAATAATCACCCATCATCTTTCATATTCTTACAAATAACTGAGTGGCATATTTGATTGTTAAGATAAAGAGGAGATAAATAGCCTGTAATGCCACTTAAGGTTCTTACTTGATTGACATGTTGCGTTTTCTCTCTGGGTTGCTGTCAGATTACCTGGTTTTATTCTCAACCCTGAGCAAAGTTTGATTCAGATGTATTAATGACTGTTACAAGTTGCCCAATTAGACATCCTCCTTAATGAAAACAAATAAGCTAATATAAAAATGGCTGTGTTCACACTGTAAGTGGCCCAAATCAGTTTTTCTTCCCCTTTAATATGACTCAGATCCGGTTATTCTTTTTCAACAGCATGAACAGCACTAGTCACATGGATTCAGATCTTTTCAAATTTGATTTGGGCCACTTTCATGTGTGATGCTAAATCAGATACAGATCTGATTTTTTATAGCCTATATGATCTCAGTCCAAACAATCATGTCAGAATTACTACAACTTTTATTCTTGCCTGAAGTGTCTTACTGCGAGACGCTTCTAGAAAGGTGCTGACAGAGCTCTTGTTCGCTCCTAAGAGTGCATGGAGGACCTATGTATCACTTTGTTTTGTTTTGATTTGTATCTGTTCCTTCAGGATTTTTTGCTTTTTTTGTTTTCATTAAATTGTTTTTAACACGGGGAGGCGAAAAGCCTTGGAGGAATTGATCAAGGGGTCCTTAATTGACCAATAAAATGGTCAAGAGGAGGCTGAGGGTTAAGTTTAATGTAGCTCTCAACCCCCTGAAATTCTGGATTAAATGTGTTTCTATCAAGCCATTCATGCTGCAACACGACCAACCCTGACACTGACAGTATATTCAGACACAAATCTGTAAAGATGTAGAAGCAATTACCCCACACATGGAGGAAACTTCCTGACAGCACTTTCCTCCATGTGTAGAATCTTATAGGTCTGTAGGCCACATTTTAAGACACATTGTGTGACAGTCTGAACATCCAAACAAAATACTCTGATATGTCAAAAAATCAGAATTGAGCACTTCTTGCTGTGTGAACGTAGCCCAAGTGTCAAAGCAAAAGTTGGCAGCAGGCAATAGCAAAACAACAAAAATAATTATATTAAAAATGTTGGGTGTACACACTTTATAATTAGGGCCACAAAATTTGAGTTGTGACAGAGGATCAAATGAGGAACCAACTGCTGGTTAACCATCAGTTCGTGAGAAACTAGTAATCAAATTATATAAGAGGTAATGATCAGTTAATGGTTAGTTAATAAAAATGAGTGAGGAACAAATCAGTAATGACTTGACTTAGGGTGCACAAAAAACAGCTAATAATAAATAAAAAAAGCTTCACAAATATTGATGAACGTATTATTACTTAATCATTTTTATTACAGTATCTCATGGTCTGATCTTATGTAACTCACCACCATCTGCTTTATAGACCTTCAAAATGAATTATTAGGGAAGTACTTATTAATGAGTCACTCACTATAGTCATTTGTTTTTTTAGTTAACTAATCATTAGCTACTCTTATATAATTTGATTAACAGTTACTTAATTAATCATTAATTAGCAATGAGTTCCATTTTCGTTACTTGTTTGTTTCTCGATAACTACTCAAGTCTTGTAACTTGTAATAACAGTTGATGTAAGCATCAAGCATGTACACTGTAGCAAGTGCAGCCATGATGCATGATCCATGGGAATCTGCGAGATAGAAAAACATTAAGATTCCCACGGATTGTGGCAAGTTAGAACAAGCATTAGCAGAACATGAATGCAAGACCTGAACCAACCCAAACAAAAAAAAAGTGGATTTTTTTCCCTCCTAAATGAGGAGAGGGTTCCTGTCTCTTGGACAGAAACTAAACAATGTCCTTTCTCGGTTCTTGTAAGGGTTCGAGTGGGATTAATTGCAGTGGTAAGTTTAAGTACTTTTATAAAGATTTTTTAGACGTTGAATACTGGGGGAAATAACATGGTTTTTGAACAATGGATTAACTTCCACCAGACAACTGGTACTATGTTAATAAAGTGTTGTGTGGCTACAAGAATGAATAATCTCAGTCTATAAACTTAATACTGATATTTTAACTGTAGTGATTATGTTTCGTTTAGGCCACGATGATTCACTTGGCTACTCGGCAGCTCACGTTACAGCAGTGGTTGCACCACCTTACCTCAGTTCTGGACCTATTTCAAAAATAATTGTTCCCATCAGACACACACACACACACACACACACACACACACACACACACACACACACACACACACACAGGGAAATAGGGCCCAGGTTTAAAAATACAGAAATTCTCCATTAATATAACATTATTATTTTCCTTTATGTAAATGTTCTCTATGTCTTTAAGAGTTCTCTGCAACACCAGGTTTGGACTTCAGTGAAGACTATAGCGGAGAATTGCATAACATGTTTGGCTGTTATTTTCCTTAATGACACGATGTAAAACTTCCTCTTTCTCTTTGAAAGCAAACTCTTTGAATTGTTAGATGTCTCAAGGACTTGTGCAAAATTTAGGTCAAACGTTTAGAGTAAACAGCTCCTTTTATTTGGCTTGTTTCTTTATGCACTTAGACAGATTGCACAAACAAAGTCAGTAACTGGAATTTCTGGGAGTGCCTGTGCAGCAATGGGGTTACCAAATGGGCCACATTGATAAAATCTGCACAGGAACAATGGAAATGGAAAGAATAAAGAAACAGTGTATAATATTATTTCATACGATCTGAATATGTAAATATCAGCAATGTTGGCGTTCTCACTATACATAGACCACCAAGGCCATGTAAGGTTATTGGATGAGTAAAAATTACTGTATAATAACAAAACAACACAGGTAGGAAACATCAGTCAATCAATCCAATTTATTTTTGTATAGGCCAAAATCACAAATTACAATTTGTCTCAGGGTAGATTGAAAGAATCAGGGAAAAATAAGAAACCTCTGAGAGAACCACAGAGGAGGGATCCCTCTCCCTAGGACGGACAGATGT
>JAQLOL010000005.1:9560595-9577194 GCA_029783665.1 Naso thynnoides | reverse complement strand
AATAATAAAATTGTTAAAAGGGGGTGGAGCCATAAGAGTTTTTCCCCGTTAAATGACAGCCAACAGGGTTTTTGCTCCTACACACTGGAGAACCGCTGAAGAGTTGTAAGGATGTTGAAATGAATTATAAATCACATTAGTGATTTCAGGGGGAATATGTAGGAGGAAAATCTGAGTTTGCTCTTGTTCCTGTCTGTTGGACATGCACATGCACATGCACTCACAGAACACACATACACAGAATAGAGTTTGGTGACAGTGGAATGTTAATGTTGAAATGTATCGCATGTCCAGCCAGCAAGTTCCGGGAAATTAGGCAATCTTGTATCCCTAAGTGTCTTCTCAAGAGTATTTCTATCAAGAATTGGCGGAAAGCTGACAGGTCAGCTTGACCTGTTGGAGTCAGTGTCATTGAACTGAAACAGAACATGCACAAACAGATTGCAATAACAACATGCACGCACACAAACTCAATTACACATACATCTGTTGTATGACATATTGTTAAAATATAAGACCCCCTGAAGTCGATCGAGAACTCTGGGATTGGGAAGTCTATTGTGAAGCTGTATCATGTTGAAGCTAAATAAATTCCCCAAGGCTGCTGAAGCTGGTGTTCAACTGGTTCATTTGATTTTCCACAACACCTGCTGCCCCAGATTCAGAAGATGATAGTGGAACATGTCATAAGAAACTAGTTAACCACTTCACCATCCACCCGAACTAGGATATGCACCTTCTCTGGCTGAGTGCCAAATCCAATGGTGAAGTAAACTATGACACTTGGCATACCCAATCTGATCTTCTCCTCAGTGATCCCTCCTTGAATGATGCACAAAAGGTGAAAAAAATCCTTGAAAGCTTGTTAAGCCCTGCTGCTGATGTCGTTAAACCCCTTGGGATCTCCTCTCCACCAAGTGTCTATGTTACCCAGGTTGACTCTGCATTTGGAGTTGTGAAGGATGGAGAGGAGCTATCCACAGCCTTTCTAAGTTCTGACCAAAACAATGGGAAAAAAACCCTCAGTGTACAGACTTGGCACCCTTCTCATTAGAGTAATTTCTAGAGGGGGAGCCTCTAGAAAGGGGGTTGTAAGAAAGTATGCCGTTAGTAACATACACTGGAACAGCAGTAAGAGTAGGAAGAGAGAAACTGAGAAGCTCAGTGCATCTTGGGAAATCCCTTGGCAGTCTAGGCCTGCACAACTATAGGCTGGCCAGTGCCAGCCTTAACTATAAGCTTTACCAAAAAGGAAAGTTTCAAGCCTACTCTTAAACATAGAGAGGGTGTCTGCCTCCCGCACCTGAACTGGACCTGCATTTTAGGAGTAGAGCAATCTAGATGGGTAATAAGGTACAATAAGCTCTTTAAGATATGAGGGCGCCTGGCCATTTAAGGCTTTGTAGGTGAGGAGAAGGACTTTAAACTCTATTCTAGATTTCACAGGGAGCCAATGAAGAGAACCTAAAAGGGGAAATATGATCTCTTTTCCTTGGCATGCTAACACATGCATAAGAGAGTTAAAAACACAGGGAAGTGTAAGCAGATTTTGGTTTGTGTGGAGATTTGGTGACATCCCAGGGCTACACAACTGGATATTTAAATTTCAAGATGGTAAAATATGATGTTATTATAGGAAAGCCTGGGTTTTATTAGAGGCATTTCCATGGATTTCAGTATGGGTTATGTTGGTGTGGTAAAGGATGTCTATAGTATATATTTACAAATGTGGTAACAAACATGCAAAGACACCTTTCTTGATCAATAACTAAAAAAAGGAAACATTAAGATCACTGACAGTGTGGGTAAAAACTATAAGAACGTGTCCAGACTTCTCTCCTCTGATCTGTTTCTGCCTCAGTGAGTGCAGCCAATGCCAGTCAAGGTGGTAGCACAGGTTTACCGGCGTAGACGGGCTTTCTTACAGTTAGTGTTATACAAAGACATTATGTGTCAATTAAAGACAAACATTTTGAAGGGAGTCTGAGTAACTGCACTGATTTTACCTTTTCTACTGTAGGTGACGACAAGACTGTCACAGGCTTTTTAGGAGAAAGTGTCCTTCTACCATGCAGCTGCACGGAGAGAGATCTGGACGAGGAGTTTAAGTGGCAGCAGGAAGAACCAAACAAGAGGCTGGTGCTTAAACACAACAACAGCAATACAGACTTCAGTGGCACATATGGGGGCCGGGCAAAAATATTTCTGTCTGAAAACAGCAGCGACTGCTCTGTTCTTCTTACCAATATCGCAGCCAATGACCAGGGGAAATACAGATGCAAATTTCGCAGAAAAGGCCGATACCAGAAACCCTTTGTAAATCTTATCATCTATGGTGAGTCACCATTATGTACCTCCAGTTTTTGACTATGAATTTAAAGGACTATACCAGTCTATTTTCAGCTTCTCACCACTAGCAGAGACCACTCCTATCCTCTTCAAATGTCATTGTTAAAATTCGACCGTGTGCACTTTAGTAGATCTCAGGCTGCAGTTGTAAACCCCATTCACTGCCATTCATGTAAAAAATGGGTATAGAAACACTTAAGAACCCTATAGGACATGTGAAAGTTGCTAGGTATTGGTAATTTACCATTCTAAAGATAATATCTAATGTATTTGGTCAAAAATTGCTGAGCAAGAGAAAGATGAGTCGGGAGTCTTTGAGATTTAAGTTATTACGCAGGGAAAAACAGTTCCTTACAAGTGCTGCCATCTTAGCATCAATCTTAGTGCGAAGAAGGATTTTTACACAGACATTCTTTTTAACAAACGTCACACATGTTCAGGTACTTTCTGTAAGGTTTATTGAATACAGACAAAATGTAAACAATAAATATGACGTGACTTGACTTGACTTAAACAAACACAATATCTCATAGATAAAGCTATTTAGGGGGAAATGCCTAGGGGTTATATAATCTTTGTGGCCGATATTGACAAAGGACAATGACGTGTAGTAACACTGGTATGGTCCTTTAAAAAAGTGCACAGTTTTAACTTGAATTATCTCTTACCAGGCAGGTACAATGTCTGTCAGTGGAACCCTGCTAGCAACCAGAATGGTACTTTAAGTGAAAAGGTTTTCCAGTGTCATGCTACAGGAAGCTACCGAGATGCTGAGATTCAGTGGAATTTGGATGAAGAACTTCTTACAAATTCAACTACAACTAAAATAACCAACACAGTCACCCTGGATGGGCATACTGGCCACTACAATTTCACCAGCAAACTCATCACCAAACTCAACGGAATCTCAAAACCTAGATGTAATGTCACGGCCAAAGGCATATCCACCACCATTAGCGAAGACTGCAAATCAAAGATTGGTAACTGTTTGTTTTTATTCATTCAGAAAGGACAGGAAAAATCATTATGACATTAGCTGTAAATGTAGCATCAGTCATTATACCACATATCATAAAACACCTTAGAAGGTTCAAGGAAAAATAATCATTTAACTGTTTACAATCACATATTTTTGCAATTTTCTTCTTTTTCCATAGACATGTTCCAACAAAAGCAACACAGACCCCGTTATCGGTACTTCAAAATCATCCCCATTATGATGGTGCTCGGATTTTCTCTAGTGTTAGGCCTATGGCATCGTTGGAAATTCTCACAGTAAGTTTTAAAACTCTGTGATAAAATCCCAGAGGTATTTATTTAATAGGAATTTGAACCAGGCTGTAATTTTGCTGTGCATTGAGGCATCTCAGCCTTGCAGCGAGAAGGCCTTGTAGGACTGGGTGTTACAGTCCCTGAGGATTCAGCAAATACTTACCTGAGTGGGTTGTCCTTGGAGGCAACCACCTATAAAGCAACCAGTGCAACACACCATCAGTTGTGCACCTCAACGTCTTTGGGTGTTTCAGTCTTTTATGACAAGACCCCCTCAGTTGAGGCAGGACCACCCAGGCTGATCAGGTCTGGGTATGTTCAGTGTTGGCTTCTAGGTGGTTACTTGGGAGCCACTTGGCAGCCACTTACATCCATGTATCTTCTGTTTATGCTAATCTAGAGTGGTTAAAGCTAGGATAATCACTCAGGTGGAGGTTAGGTTTATTGAACTTGCAGACCCAACCGAATAGAGACCAGCTAAAAGATAAGAAAAGGACAGTTTTGAGGAGTGGCTGGAAAGAAATACGGGTATATCAGGGACAAGATGTGAGAAATGGGACTGCATCTCAACTACCACCTCATCCACCGGAAAGGCGTCCCCCGTATCCCCTTCACCCATCTCCTCATAATAAAGGGTTGGAGAAAGGAAGGGAGAGGTGTTTTATAGACATCAGAGAAAAAGAAACAGAGAGAAAATGTAGGAGTAAACACAAAATAGAGAGAGAGAGAGAGATTAGGTTGTGGGAAATGGGATTGCTTAAGAGGCCAGATGGGATCTCTTCTCTTCAGCCATGGCCAGTGACTACTCCTTTCTGCTGTGTTGGCAGAAACATGTATATTATATTAGTTCTCCTGTCAGTCTAAAGCAAGGCACTAACCAAGAGCTGGATTTGTTCCCTCTGTTCCCACTGTTTCTCAGGGCTGAATAGATGCAGAGAACAAATTTTATTACCCTGCACTGAGTATAAATCTGTGTGCCAACACAGATACCAGAGTTGCACAATGCTGCGGTTGTTAGATCAAGCTAATACCTGTTTTGCTCTGTTAAGATAACATTTTTTTTATCGTTCATGTGTCACTCAGTGGAATCTGTCTTTCCATTTCTTTTGTCTTTGATACAGGAGGTAACCACCGAAACAGGACGTTGAGGCTGCAATCCTGAAGTGCTAATCACACAAGATAATCTTCAAAGGGACAATGTGAAAATATGAAAGCACTTTCAGCCGCAGGGCAGTTAGTCATGAATGTGGCCTCATGCCCACAAAGAGACAGTTTACACGTAGGCTGCATCCTGTGTTCGTTCCATTAATGGAATGAATTGCTTTGAAAAAGGTTCATCCATTTTATGAGCTTGAAAAATGTTTGCTGGCAGCTGTTAATCTTTCTTTAAATTCAAGGACAGCTAAAAGACATCTTATGACATATGGAGATGGAGTGATAAACTGAATGTAATCAGTAACGAAGCACAAAAAATGCAGAAATGATCCCAAAACAAAAATAGATTGGTGGTTTTGTGTGCACTAATATCTACATTAGCAGACACCTCCGGCTAGGACTGCACAATTTTGAAAAATTGTCTAATTGTGATTATGGAGACCAATATTGCAATGTAGAATAATTTGTGATACTAGAGGGAATGATTGTTTTTACATCATTATTTATATTTCATTGAAAAAACATTCACAGTGATGGGTTACTCATAAAACACAGTCATACATAACAGCACAGAAATCACAACAACATGCCAAGAGCATTATCATATGGCAGAGCTGAATCCATCATAGGAATCAAGTAAAACATGTACAACTCAAATGGCCATGACTGGAAATCAGATTACAAAATCCTGCAAGAGGGAAGAACTTCAATTTTAAGGGGGTACTTGAGGTTATTCCATGAGGTGTGGGCAGCTAAGGTGGATGCAGTTTTCCCAAATTCTGTGCAAGCTTGGGGGAACCTTAAAAACAAGACAATCACTTGAATGGGTCACATAAGAACTAGAGTTTCATTCCAAAAAAAAAGTTATGTACAGAGGAGTCTTACCAATAAGAGCCTTAAAAATAAGAATGGATAAGTCTCCTGAGTAGCAGTGATTAAATTAAGAGGATGCAACGGTGAGTATTGTAACTCACCAGAGATAAATGAATATGATTTGTAGGCCAGGACAGTTCTGCAGCACCACAATATTTCAATTAAATGGTATTTTGATACATAAATATCTCCTTTCACATAATTGTGCCTCTCTGCAATTAAAAAATTGCAGTAGGACAAATTGCGATTTTGATAAGTTTGATTAATTGTGCAGCCCTACCTACCAGCTATCTTCTTTTTTTTTTGGACCATTGTAGATAGTTTACTGTATCAAAATTGCAAACATCCAATGATCTATTTTTGTTGTACTGAAGTTTCTATGAATTTATGTGGTCTGAGTGACTGCACTCTGGAAAAATTGTCGTTTGAATTGTAAAATG
Source organism: Naso thynnoides (assembly GCA_029783665.1). NCBI lineage: Eukaryota > Metazoa > Chordata > Actinopteri > Acanthuriformes > Acanthuridae > Naso > Naso thynnoides. The sequence continues at coordinate 9,571,105 of JAQLOL010000005.1, read as the reverse complement.
TCCAATGTTGAATGTGAAACTGTTTCAAGCATACTTAATGGATGATGTAACCACCCTTAGCGAGAGCACAGTCTTCCAAAATAAGAATGACAAGAAGAAGACATAGGAATACAGCATGAAACTGAGCCTTTTAAAAATGTACCTTAGCAGTTGCATTTTTTTGTGCTAAGATTAAATGTGAGGTTAAAAAAAAAGTACTGAATATGGAGATATTTATCATAGTCATTTAGATGACTTGATCTGATATCACGACACTTTGTAACAATTACATAGTACATAGAAAAAATGTATTCTGGATTGATATGCAAATGTTTTCTACACTGTTATTGTTGCTTCTGCATTACCACAATGACAGTATTTCAATAGCACATACAAGCAAACTACAAAGCATTGTTCATTTTTCAAATTAACTGTAATGCATATAAAGCAGATATTAATGGAAGGTCTATAAAACTGAGGTGGCTAAAGTCAAACCTTACTGTGATTTTTTGTACAGATCCTGAGTCAAAGGTCCTTTCTTTGAGGGAGTAATAAAACATAGCCTGTACTTCTGTCACTGCCTTTGTGGTTTACTGATTACTGTTGTTAATTTGTGTCACTTCTTTAAACAAAGATTTTTATGATGGAATACATCAAGTTTTGAAAGCAATCCTTTGACATTTGACACAGGTGTGACGCCAAAAAATAATGCCTGCAAATGATTCATGACCAACCAAACAGCAAGAGACTTTTTTTTTTTTTAAAAGAAAAGAAATGTCAGTCATCACTGGTTCAATTTTCTTGGTCAGCAGCCTTTTTAGTCTGTCGCTGCAAACAGGAGAACACAGAAAACCCAACACAAGCTGGAGGAGAGACTTCAATAATCTGCAGTAGAGTGATGAAATGGACGTTATCAGATTCAACAAACACAATCTGCTTTGCTGTGGGGGGTGGGGGACTGCACAACCTTAAAAACCCACACACCTAATTTAACATGTTTTGTGTATAATTTTTTTTGGTCTTGCTAATTCTTTTATCCCGCCATCGTCCCTTGTACTTTTTAAGTAAATTGTGTGTAATGTAAAATCTTAGTTGCAGCACCTTAACACACCTTTGTGGGAACTGAACAGGTCTTCAGAAGTCTGAATTCACTACTTTGATGTGAGACAATTCTTGTGGCACTGCAGGAGGGTATAAAGGTAGATGTAGGAGGATAATCTAGATAAAGGTAAAAGGTAAAGCAGCTTTAATGTCATTACACAATGAACTGTACAACAAAGTTGCAAGGTCAGAATGGAAGGTCAGATAAGATAATAAGGTAAGATGAGTTGTCCAGCTGATGGTCATTGGTCTTGTAAGTATGAGTTGCACCTGGCTGGAGGATGTATGTATTGTCTTGCTGAGGGTTGTTCTTTGTTATTTATCGCCTTGAAGTTACCAAACCTGACAGTATATAAGAAAACCTGACAGTCACCAGAGCACACTGTGCAGAGGTCTTCTCTCCATGCTGCATGTATTACAGGATCTGATTCATCACAACGTGTTTGTAATTCTTACAAGACTTAGCAACTTTAAAATCAAACAAGGAAAATTTCCCTGACGCCATCATCTTGACTTCAGCCATGTCAGCTGACTAGATTTCAAACATGTCAGGACTGGTTAATGGAGCTGAGGCAGAGAACACGTTCACTTATTTTGTGTAGATGACAAAAATGTGGCAACATTCAGTGCTGTGTAGGTAAATATACAGTATGCGTGTGCATGAGGGAGAGGTGGCAGGAGTGGCAGCGTTGGTCATTTCGGTCCTCTGCATTATCCACCTGATAAGTGACTTCATTTCCCAGAATTCAGCAAAGTAGTCAAGTCTGACACAAAAAGCAGGGCAGAAAGCCACAAACCCGCTTCCTTTTTGTCGTCTTTGAACCTAAACAGACATTTCTCAGTAACTAGTGAACTATTCTGTAAATAAACATTATTCACATTTATATAAAATAAATAATAACAAATATATAACTACATTAAACATTAATAGTTGCAGAATATTAATAAAAACAACACTTGAAAAACATATGTAATTATTTATGGACGTTAGAGGACTGTCCAAACAAGTCGCCATGGTACAATGTTGATACATTTTTGTTTATGATTAGCCTTAAGCTAACCTCAACAAACATTTGCCATTTACATTTAGCACAGGGAGGTTTACAAAACATTGCTTCGTGTTCCTTAAACTCACCCTTAAAGATTATAAAGCTTTATAGCTGAAAACAATAAGAGTTAACGTGACATTCAAATACAGATTTAATATCCACACCTGTAATATCTTTACAAGCGCGCACAGCAGATGGCAGCAACCGTGGGTACAGCAGCATAATACGTCATGCCTGTGACGTACGAAGGCAAACACCAGGAAGTGCTACATGCGGCTAACTGGCTAGCTCAGGCATGAGCTCTTGGCTAGCGAGTAAAAATGAATCTACATCCGAAAATAAACCTGCGTAGTTTCACAGGCTGAAACAAGACTGACATTTTGTCCACGGTAAGGCAACTCAGACGAGGCGATCGATCTGCTTTAATGCCAGTGAAGTGGTGAAATATAAACAAGGTTTGATAGCTCGATGCTAACAGTTAATGTTTCATTAAATAGATAGGGCAGACTTGGAACATTTGGCTTGTAGCCACTTTCAGTTTTACCTGATAGTCTCCGAAGTGTCAGTAAATACTTGAACCGAAGAGCGATCTTGACTGTCCGAACAGATGCTACAAATGCAGGTTAAAGGGAAAATTGATTCTAAAACATTTATAATATTATGAGAGAACTTGCAACATTCAGTGGAGCAATGAGACAGGTGCTTCACGACACCACAGAGGAGGGAGTTTAGTGTGTTATGGGGAGAATTTAGTGCAGCCCTAAACCGTCGATCTTTGTCTTTGTTGTTTTTCGTAGAAAGTATTGCAGGTACACATAGGTCCACATAGAAAAAGAAAATATTTGTCTCACTAAAAAAGTACTTGAGGTCATTTAGAAACTGTTTTCAGTGGGAGTTTGTTAAGCTGGGTGCACTGGAGTGACGCATTACTAAAATCTGCAGTAACTGGGTTGGTAAATTATCTAAATATTAGCATGTCACAGCAGAGTAATTAATGCTGAGGTGTGTTTTCTTGATATGTGAGACCAAATGTTGTCTTGCCAGTGGTGAAATGACAGTCGTGAAATCCTATACATGGTAAATATATCATAAAATTTCACACTCTTATAAGTAAATTTCATTTGGATGCAATAAGTGGTGAAATGATTGATCGGTTGGGTGGTTGGTTGATGGACAGAAAGTTAATTATCAAATATTTTAGTAACTAATTTATCATTATACCAAACCTTTGCTGGTGCTAGCTGCTCTGAATTTTTAAACTGATCTGATTGGTTGATCAGCTCTTGTTTTTTCTGCTGTATGTAGCACTAGTGAGGTGCACAGCCACAAGTGGAATCCACAATGGGCCCACGAAAAAGAGCGGCAGCTGAGAGCAACCCTTCATCTCGGAGAGTCTCTGGAGCTCCTGCAGAGGTTGCCAAGGCCCCAAGCAGGAAGCACAACATCTGCATGGTGTCCGACTTCTTCTATCCAAACATGGGAGGAGTGGAAAGCCACATCTACCAGCTGTCCCAGTGTTTGATTGAAAAGGGACACAAGGTGGTAATTGCCACCCATGCCTATGGCAGGAGGAAGGGTGTCAGGTACCTGACCAATGGACTGAAGGTCTACTACCTCCCCCTGCAGGTGATGTACAACCAGTCCACAGCCACCACCTGCTTCCACAGTCTCCCACTGCTGCGCTGTGTGTTTGTAAGGGAGCGCATCACTGTGGTGCATTCACACAGCTCGTTCTCTGCCATGGCCCATGATGCACTGTTCCATGCTAAGACCATGGGCCTTAACACGGTATGCAACTAACTCCGAGCCACGTCTCAAAACCGAGCAGTGTGTTTCTATCAGTATGCAGTACGCAAGCTGCTGACAAAAACCTTATTTGTGTTATCATTTACAGGTGTTCACTGACCACTCACTCTTCGGCTTTGCTGATGTGAGCTCTGTGCTGACCAACAAGCTTCTGACTGTGTCGCTCTGTGATACTAACCACATAGTGTGCGTGTCATACACCAGTAAGGAGAACACAGTCCTCCGTGCGGCACTCAACCCAGAGATAGTGTCTGTTATTCCCAATGCTGTTGATCCCACAGACTTCACCCCCGACCCCTCCCAGCGCCAGGATGACAGGATCACCATTGTTGTGATCAGCCGTCTTGTCTACCGCAAAGGTACAAATTTAGCTTTGTTTATATTTGTGCTGGCCAGTGTGGGCTGTAATTGCAGGCAGCACAGTGTAATGGTGAAGAGGACACTCCCTTGTGCAGGGGAGCAAAGTTCAAGCACAAATGTTAGCTTTACTCATTCATGATTTAATAACTCTCCGTGTCAGTATCGGCCACAAACTGGTCAGGATGCAATAAGCATTAAATAAATATTACATTGTTAATGCTGAAAAAGCAAGTTTTGACAGCCTCCTCTCTCTCTGGTAAGGAATTGATCTTCTTGGTGGGATAATCCCAGAGCTGTGCCTCAAATATCCAGACCTGCATTTCCTCATTGGTGGAGAGGGACCCAAGAGAATTGTGCTGGAGGAAGTGAGAGAGAAATACCAACTGCATGACAGGTACTACTGGTGGCCAGAGAGTATTAGGGAGGTTCCATTGAAACCCATTTCATGGTCTCTATAACAACTTCACATTAATATTGAAGCAGCTGTATTTATTCAAGTTAAGTTTCCAGCAATGTTTAGCATTTACTGTACAGTGACTGGAAATGATTGTGGTTAAGCACTGATGTGTATGAAAATACAGTGATTTGCTGCGTTAGTCAGGTACAGACAGTGGTCTGACATCGAGTGTCAAACGCAGAGTTTGTGTGGGAAGACATTAAATGTATCTTTCATCTTTGACTTGGGTCTGTGCAGGGTGCGTCTGCTGGGGGCTTTGGAGCATAAAGATGTTCGTGGAGTTCTGGTGCAGGGTCACATCTTCCTCAACACGTCTCTGACTGAAGCGTTCTGCATGGCCATTTTGGAAGGAGCCTGCTGTGGCCTGCAGGTTTGTTGCCCTTCATAACGTAGTTCAAGGGTGGGGAAGATCATGTGACGTGTAGGTGCATTCCAGTTGATCTCGGAAGTCGGACTTTTCAAGTTCCCAGCTGAAAATATGTCATCAGGCAGTTGGAACTCCTACTCAAAAGTTCACAAGGAACTTTCGTAAACCCGAGCTTGAAATCCAACATGGCTGCTCCGTGCATCAGCACTGAAAAGGCTGTACATTACACTGTTTGTCAGCTGATAAGTCTTGTTTTTGTGTCTTTAAATTAGTCATACTGACATGTTATTATGTTGCTTTTGCACACAAACTATCACACAGTGTGTTGTTATCAGCTGGTATTGGCTAACAGGCTAACAGCAATGGCTAACAATGACTCCTCGCAACTTCAACGTGGTCGACTCAGATGTGACGCTACTCAAAGCTCTGAAATCTGACTTCCAACATGAATAGAATGCACCACAATTCTGAGAGAGTGAAGGAGAGAGAGAGGGAGAGGGAGAGAGAGAGAGAGAGAGAGAGAGAGAGAGAGAAATTCTAAGTAAATTATTAAAATCACCTGAACACTCTTGGCCTTGCATTATGCAGTATTTGTTAGATGTAAGGTATAAACATAGAGGCTGTTTCCTGTGTTTACCTGTACCTCGCAGCATGAACAAATTGCCTCTCTCACTCTCTCTCTTTATCTCTGTGTCTCTCTCTTGCTCTCTCTGTCTGTCTGTCTCTCTCTCTCTCTCTCTCTCTCTCTCTCTCTCTCTCTCTCTCTCTCTCTCTCTCTCCCTGTGTCACACTCTGTCTCTCATGTACTTTCAGTTCCAGTCACACTGGAAGCCAAACAGAGTTGTCTTGACACAGCAGATTATGTTGAAATGTTCCTGTCATAATTTTCCTGTGGGTGTGCTTATAGGTGTCTGCTCAACTTCATCTAATGGCCCTGCTTAAACAAACATGGACCATGTAATGGACATAGGAGATGTAATTTAGAGTGAAATATTTAATAATAATAGTTACGAATGGGAGCAGCTGACCAGCCAGACACTCTGTGACAGAGGAAGTTGGTTCTGGTCTGTATCAGGAGGAAGAGAACGTATCAGGAACTATATCGAATGGCAGTGAAAGAGTTGTGTCATATGATGCTCTTTCAGGTCAATGTTGTACCACCTCTACTAAACTAAACTAAACACCAGTCCTGTTTAAGTTTGAAAGCTGTTTACACCTGTTTGCTAGACAAACCAAAAGACGAGAAATGTTTTGTTGTCCAGACATTCTAAAAAATCTTGAGGCAGTACTTTCTCTGACAGATGCTGCAAGTTCGTTTCAAGCATTGGTGGCTGGACAAGTAACAAAAAACTTCATTTTTTCTGCTGAGTTTTGCTTCCGTCTTGAGGTAACAAATCTGCCTATCTGCTGAGAATCACCCAGCACAGCGTCCCTGTAGTGGATCACTGTCCAGCTTGCTTCAACAGTAATCTGTTAGGGTGATTTTCTGTGCTATTTTTTGAGAAAAATGTCACTCTTAGAAGAAGGGAGAGCATCCCTAGCACTTTAATTTGATCATAAGCCCCTTTTACACAGAGTGTTCAGCGTGGGTTAAATGCGCCGTAAACGCGCCTTGCTGGTCTGTATAAACAGCACAGGCATGGGATGGGGGGTTCAAGCTGCACTGCCATTAAGCCGCCTTTAGAGGTAGTATCAGGGCCGAGTCAGAAGTGGAGCCAGGGTCGAGCAACACTTGTTTAAATGGTAGAGCCGATACAGCGGGTCAGGGGCAGCATTTATCTTAACAGAGGAGATGTATAAACCTAAACTCACAGATATTCAAGAGAATCATGACAGAATGATCATTTATGACTCCTTTTTACATAATTGTCATGATTTACTATTGTTTTATCACAGTGTAATCCCTTCTTTAATTGTTTAAGGTAGGGGGTGGATGTGTTCAGGGGACATGACAATAAAAATGTTCAGGAAAAAACGAAAAATGGATTTTTATTCCTGTATGAACCTTTCTCTCAAGCATAAGTGTCTAGTGAAACTCAGTTTTGTTAAAGAAATAAATTAGTGCATTGCTGTGGAGAGAGGAAAAAAAACAGGAGGGCAGGCAGCAGTTCGCTCAACTTTGAAAAACTCAACATCTTTAATTTAAAAAATCTTAAAATGTGAGCTACACACGTACACAGCGAACATTGCACACTGTAAACATGTAACCTAGAGAATTCTGTACACATAACCTTACTTTAGTTATATCGCTGTCGGCATATATGTTCTCCAATATGTGCCAATGTTAAAACTGTTTATCAAGGCCAGAAAAAAAGCTTGGACTAGTGATTTAAAATGGTGTAATTACATAGTTTTACCAGCAGAGGGTAGTCTGTAATTTAATGACTAAAAATTTAAGTTTACACTTCAGTGCAACGTTTGGAATAAAGTAGTTTGTCAGACTACACACACCCAAAACTGATGCTGGTTGTGGTTACAAGAGGGCAATAAGTCAATATTAATTCTTTAGTAATGGCATATCAAGGTCATTTAGTTTTGATTTGGTGGAAAATGCCCCCTAAAAAAGTGAATGTGATGCTAGAATAAGTGTTGTACTCACATTGTGGATGATACTTTTGTGTGTGTCGGTTTGAATGCAGTTTTTGTTTGTTTTTTCGAAGGTGGTAAGCACTCGGGTTGGGGGCATTCCTGAGGTGTTACCTGAGGACTTGATTACACTGTGCGAGCCCACAGTGCGCTCGTTGTGCACTGGTCTTGAGACGGTCATCGCTCAGCACCACTCAGGGTCCGTCCCCTCCCCCGCATCGATCCATGCTCGTGTGAGAAACCTCTACACCTGGAGAAACGTGGCAGAAAGGACTGAAAAGGTAGGTTCAACCACACAATTTACGTGCATTACTTAAGTGATCGTTTTACTGTCAGCTTAAATCCTAAAGCTTAGGGGTTTTTTAAAATTTTCACTTAAAAAAAAAAACATTGCTGTAGTCTGGGTAGAAAATTGCGTCGATCCAATTTCCCCAGCTAGAGTTTTATGCAGAGAGTTCTTTTTTTTCCATGTTTACTGTAGCCTGACGGATGCAGGACATGTGAGGCCAATACTGATATCAACATTTGATAGTACAGAAAATCAGACAGCAACACACTATTTCAGCCTAAAGTATAATGTTATGTGGTCTGATGTAGATGTAAAGAGCTAGCCTTGCATAGTAATCAGAATTTGAGGTATAGCTTGTTAGCTTAGAAAACTGACAGATAACAATTGCTGCTTTATTTTACACTCCTGATTATTGACAGTACAATGGCAGGACTCTAAGGCACTTCATTCACTAGTCATACATGAACAGTAGATTATAATAGCCGTAACGTGCATTACCTCATTACTGAGGTTAGTGTACTCAGGTGTACTTTGCTCGGAGCAGCAATGGCTGAACACATTATTCAGCTTTAGTTCATCGTCATCAAATCGGAGGAAGGCACCTCCTTGTGGCATTATTCAGCATTACAGTAAAACCACATTAAAGAAAATAATTAAAAATCTTGATACACATCATTTTGTTTTTATATATTTACTTATTTTTTGTAAAGGAATTGTGACCAAGATATATAGAAGGATAACATAACATCAGTGTCACATCATCATACCAGCACCCTCTGTGATGGTGACATTGTTTCCGAATGGCCTCAAATTGAGTTTGGCAATTCTCAGCTGCAGTTTCTTATTACGTGTAAGCTGATATATACAACAATACCAGTGTATCAACAGTTAGCTAATACAGGCTAATGTGTTAGCCTGGCCATTTTATTAGACTAGCTTTAATTATTACACGTTCCCAACTTACTAATACTAATAATGTGCTTGTGTACAGTACTGTACATGACTGTAAATGTCAGACAGGGAAAGTAAAAGTAGCCTCTTGAAGTCTTAGAATGTGTTTTCCACAGATAACAGTTGAGTATGTGTAAAATTCAGACACTTTTCACAATGAGAATACACACACACACACACACACACACACACAGTTGCACACACTCAAAGGAATTATAAATGTGGCGGCAGCATCTTGAAGATGAAAGCAGCACCTAAAATACAATTAGAATAGTAAAGCAATAATCTCAAAATAAGTAATAGGAAAGAGGAACAATCCGATTACAGATGTGATGAATTTTTATATAGATCCAGTAACCAAGTTATTACCATGCACATTGTTTTATGATTATTCTGAGTAACCTGATTTCTTTTGTACATGTACATCTACTGATGGTTCACACAGCTGAGGCTGCCATGATTGAGCTTCACACCGAGTATTGGATGGTGCTTTGTTTGTCAACTCGGCTCTTTTTGTTTTCCCTGTAAGGTGTACGACCGAGTGTCCGGAGAGGAGGTTCTTCCCCTGGACAGACGGTTACGGAGGCTGAGGGCTCACTGCGGCTCCGTAGCCGGCTCCATCTTTGCATTCGTGGCCGTTTTAGACTTCCTCTTCCTGCTGCTCCTGCAGTGGTTGGTACCTGACAGGATCATGGATGTTGCTGTGGACGCCACTGGCCCTCACAGACTATGGAGGCAGGAACCAAGCAGTAAAGTCAGTGCCATGAAGCGAGCAGCAGATGCAGACACTTCTTCATAGTGATTCCTCCACGCCTCTGCTTTACCTCTAGATGTTTATGTTTTTTCGAGTGAACTCTAGACAATGTTTGAAGAATCAGGCCTGGACATTATCTGGAGTTGCCTTTTCGCACACATAACACATAACAGGAGATAGTCTGTGTCGGACACATTGAAACCTACTGGAAATGCTTAAGTTGGCTGAGTAGCGGCGTAAGCAGATAATAGTATTTGCGTTGATATCAACAACACATGCATTCAGACTTATCTGCAATATCAGCGAAGGAAGGGAAAGCTTTAAACACACAAGCACAAAAGAGTATGAAGTAGAAACACTCCAGGGCAACATCATCTACACGCCCACTTGCTTCTAATTCTCTGGACAGCGACCTGCTCCTTTCACACATAGGCTCAGTCAGACTTTACATGAACTTTGTGCTGTGGAGCTCACAAGTCAATATCAGGACCAAGTTATTCAGATATTTACATTCACACGTACAAATTTTCAAGTTCATGTTGGAAAGTTAAGGATAGCAGTGCGCATGTGAATACAGCTATAATGTTATAGGCTTTCCTTGTGGTGCCAACTAACATTTGAAGCATGGCTACTGAATGCTGAATGTGCTTGTGGTGACCCTGAACATTGTTTACATTTACTTATCAAAAGGGACCTTGAGTGAAAGCATTTTTGAGACTTGGAAAAGATGGGTTTTTTTTAAAAATATATATATTATATGATTAAAAGACATTTACTTGATTTGTTATATATTTTACACACTGCACTGGCG
>JAQLOL010000005.1:9522571-9542401 GCA_029783665.1 Naso thynnoides | reverse complement strand
AATATTAGGGAGAGAGAAAATTACAATATCTGATATATATATATATATATATATATATATATATATATATATATATATATATGAAATGGAGTCAGGATATCTTACATTTCAACAACTTTTATTGCAACAATTGCACTGAACAGTGAAGACTTACTTATTAGTAATTGAGACAGCCCCCCTGCTGTACAAACTATGTAATTACACCATTTTAAATCACTAGTCCAAGCATTTTCCTGGTCATAAAGAGACAGGTGAAAATTTTTAATGTCTGTGCATATTGGAGAACATAAACACAGATACTGATATACCTGCGATCGTCCAGTAATATCAGCAAACCAATATATCGGTCAGACCCTATTTGTCTATGTCTTGTACTCGTATTTCCAGTTGTGATATTATTTGCAAACTGACCCTCTCTTTTATTCTGCAGATTCTGAGTAAGGATCAAATCAAATCTATTTGTCAGGCCATCATAGAGTCAGGAAGACAGTACGCCAGGAGGAAGAGGAAGCCTTTCCCTCTCATGTACTCATACTATGGAACAGAGTATCTGGGTAAGACGTCCAGCTGTGTCTGACCTTGTTATCTGGTAGACATTGCAGTCTAAGTGTAACCTACCATTTTACATTGTGATTTTAGTCTGAATTTCCCTTTCAGCCGCTGTCCTCTAATCTTCTGTTGTCACATAGTGAAAATTGCTGATGCAGGAAGACATTATAGACAGTTCTAGATTTAAGGTTGGTGTGCAAGCATGTGTAAAGAGCTAACTTTCCTTTCCTTGACTGCATCAGATGAAGACAGCCGCGTGGGTCGGAGTAACTTTCACACCAACACAGAGTTCATAGTAAGCATAGCCTCGCTGGCCACTTCTGCATGAAAACAAGGAGAACTTTTAAGAATGATGAGGAGGTGAAATTGAATGATACATTTTGAAAGATAAATTGTTGGATATTTAGTGAAGACACCTGGTTAAAGGTGCTGCATGTGTTCCAGTTTGCTTGTTTTGAAGGATTTGCTCATGGAAGAGTTTCTCATTTGATTTGCCTGACATCGAAAACCTGCAAATATGAAGGGAATTCGCAGACACTGTCTGTCCCACCTCAGAGGGCTGTGTTTTCCTCTGCATGGAAGACTCTACCCAGTACCCCCATGAATTATGTCCATATTTGAGGATTCTGCACCGTACAACTTACGTCCAATCCAATGTCTTCAGTGCTATTGTAGGATGGAAAGGGTGTAGAGGTTGGGGTGGTGTTTATAGTGCTTTTGACTTTCATGCAGGAGTCGGAAGTTTGTGTCCTGTAAATTTGTATCAAGCACAACTAAGTTGTTTCTTTAACAACCAAGTGTTTGAGTTGCCTGAACTTAAACGAAATGTTTGACGTTTGGGGAAATACATTTCTTCTCCTGCTGGGCAGATTTGTTCCCCTCATTTATCTGTACAGTTAATATGAAGCTATGAAGATTTGTTCCCCTCATTTATCTGTACAGTTAATATGAAGCTAGCGCCAGCAACTGGCTAACTTAGCTTAGCACAGAGAGTGGAAACAAGGAAATAGCTCGTCTGGTTTTGTCCAAAGAAAGCAAAATCTTCATACCAACACCTACAAAGCTCCCTTATTTATATTTGATATCTTGTTTGTTTAATTCATACAAAAGCTGACATGTCATTTTATGAGAAGTGTGCTGGTGGACTTTCTCCTGGATTCCCTAGCACACCATCCAGTTTTAAACTTTTCTGTTTATATAGATAAACAAACAAAATACAGAATATTAGTGACATTATGAGTGCTGGTAGGTGCTGTCGTTTGCCTTCAGACAGAGGCGAGTTGTTTCTCCTCGTTTCCTGTCATCATGCTGAGATAAGGCAACCAGCTGATGGCTGTCACTTCATGTTTGTCAGACAGACAGGAGGCAAATAAACATATATTTATGTATTTAAAAAAAATGTTGGCATTGGACGTAAGAAATGTTTATCTTAAACTTAATATTTGGTTTTGCAGAATCATCCAATGTCGATTCTCTTGTCTGGATGACGAAGCACAATTACTATATTGTCAACCTTGCTCTGCATTATCAGATGGAAGCATGTATGTTACATGATCACTCTCAGGGATAAGATAAAAAAGGCTGTCTTCTAACATGAAGATTACTGCCCTGAGCAGTTTGAATTGTTGCTACTAATATTTAGATACCGTGAGGCTTGATCACTCTTCAGCCTTATTATAATCATTTAAAAATAGAGATTACAGTCTTAGTTCAGCATGTATCCTGACAGAGTGGTCTCGGGTCCTGAAGGGTTCTGTAGTGTAATAGTGACTGTGCAGCTGCTTATGTACTTGACAGAAACTCGGCTGTTCTGGGGAACATCAAAAATAGGATACTAACAGGCTCGGACCGGTAATCTGTGAAATCTGGCAAATGCCAGATGGACTGGTCCACCTAGTAGGCTGGACAGCGATCCCAGTGTGAAAAAAATGTATTTATGTTGGTTGCCATGCCTCACTGCAGCCCGTCTATTTAAAAATTCACTGTTGCAACTGGCCCACCAAGAGGCAGGCGGCCCCTACAGTGTTAAAAAATGTGGGCTATTATCAAAAAATAAAAAACGCTAGTTGTGGCCGGCCTTCTTGTTTAGGCTGTCTATCATTGCAGCCGTAGCCTACATTTTAAAAATCTGTGTGCGACCCACTTGATATTGGAACAGCCCATCTGAAACGCAGTTATCAAGCATCAAGCAGCATGTAGGCTAATGCAATAGATTCGCCAGTGACGCTTGTTGCATTTAAAGGATACAGGATCACCTTTCAAGACAATCTTGTCAATAACGTTCCTGTCAAATTCCACTAATCAATGAATTTATACCTTTTCTGCTGATAGCATAGCAAGTGCATAAAAAAGTTTCTCTCTCTGACTCAGCCATGGCCTCACAGTCATCATTGGCGTGTAGTGAATGACTTTTAGAAGTAGGGGGCGAGTTTGTTCCCAGTCCAAGCCTGGACACTAACCTTTTACATTATCGCTTCCTTGTTGCTCGAAGACATTTACTGTCAAACAAAACTGTCAAGTATGTATGGTGGCTTTAAATTGTTAGATAAGAAGCACCTAGAACTGGATGTCCTCCAGTAGTCCTTTGCGAATGTTTGTCCTGTATGCTTTGGTTGTGTCTGTCCGTATGCCCGGCATGATGCCTCCCTGCATGCCTGGTTCGGTGGGTGCATGTGTGATCCCCTCGCAACCCCCCCTTCTCCTGTCAGGTGCTGCCCACGGCCTCTCATCAGTGCTGCAGATGCTGCTGAGCTACCAGGACATGCTCAGCGGGGCAGACAAGGACCTGGTGTGGCAGAGTATTGATTTCCTCATGAACCAGGAGCAGAACTGTAACTGGCCTGCAGAGCTGGGTGCCATCATCGAGAGAGAGAACGAACTGGTGCACTGGTGCCATGGAGCCCCAGGTACCCCCTGCACCATGAGCGTGCACAGGTGTTTATACATAATCTTATTATATTAACTATTGCTAAAGCCATGTCTTTATCTTCTCATGCAGGTGTGGCGTATCTGTTTGCTAAAGCCTACCTGATCAATAAGAAGCCCCAGTATCTAGACACATGTATCCGCAGCGGGGAACTCGTGTGGCAGAAAGGTCTGCTGAAGAAGGGCCCTGGGATTTGTCATGGAGTTGCGGGCAGCGCTTATGTCTTTCTCCTTCTTTATCGGCTCACAGGCAACTCAAAATACATCTATCGTGCTCAGAGGTAAGACATCCTTCCCGCTATTTTTCCACTGGACTGCGCATTTTAGAGATACTGAGGGTGTGAGTTCAAGGCCCACCACTGAAACCCACCCCAAATCGAAATTTGTTTCTAGCACACACGTTTATTTTTAGCCACGCGAGCTGCTTTCTCAAGGGGCAGTTTGGAGCTGTCACTTCACTTCTTTGGCCCAGACTGAATTATCTCAACAGCTGCAGAATGTTCTATCATGAGTTATAAATAAATGAATCTTACTGACTTTGTTGATCTCTTGATTTTCCTCCAGCGCCACCAAGAGGTTTAAATTTTTGTCTTTAACTGAGACTTCTCAACAAATATTGAATGGATTGTAATTTAGATCTAAATTTAGCTATGAAATTTCATATGAAAATGTATGGCCCTCTCAGGATGAATTTGATTAACTGGCGCCACCATCAGGCCAAAATTTGAACTTGTCAAATACTTTGGTTTAGGACCAAATACCTGCAAAACTAATGACATTCTTTTTATGGTTGTTGTAAATGTTGTTGTTAACTTTGAAAAGCAAAATATTGATGCTGATATTGTGTTACCAATACACACATACTGTATATTGTGTTAATAATATGTCCCCTTCTAAACCATTTAAGCATGCTAACACGCTTAACTTAAATGAAGAAGATGTTAAATGTATACCTGCACCACATCATCATGTTATCATTGTCATTTTAACCATGTTAGTGTGCTGATGTTAGCATTAAGCTCAATGTATTACTGTGTCCCCGTACAGCTGTGCAGTCTAGCTAGCATGGCTACCAAAAACAAACCAATTTGAAAAGCTGTTAGAGAAGCCTTAAACACTGCGTCAGTCACCACAACTTCCCAGGAAAGATACTGAGGACACGACCTCAGCGTCCTTAGTGGTGCAGTGGCTGTAGCAGTACATTACCTTAAAGTGTCACTTTACATCCATGTCTCTCTGCTCTTCTTTCTTCCCCAAAGGTTTGCCGAGTTCATCTTCACTGAGGAATTTAAGATCGGCTCCTGCTCAGTGACCAGTGTCTTCAGTCTGTTTGAGGGTCTGTCAGGGACTATCTGTTTCCTGGTAGACCTCCTGCAGCCGGACCAGTCAGAGTTCCCTCTGTTTAGTGTCTTTGTGTGAATAGACCAGGATTTTTGCTCCTTACTGACCTGAACAAATGTTACTCCTTCCCTTTAAAACCCCTCAAGAACAGGATTGGTAGAGGCATAGTCATTAGGCACTTGGATTGAGATTGTGGGCAGAGCGGAGCAGAGGGATGGATGTTATTTGTTTTAGGATTTAGAAAGTCAGGTCTGAACACAGCTGCAGTAGAAAAATGGTCTAGATTTGTGTCTGTACTAAAGTGGATGTTCAGCTTCTAGGCTTTACCAGATTCATTCCACTTACTGTAACATTGCCCATTTAAACTTACAATGTGGTGAGTTGCTCTAAAACAGGGATTTTCAAACTGTAAGCTGCTCTCCCAGAGCGAGAGTTGAATGGGATGCGTGGAGGGTAGGGATGGGTACCAAAGCCTGATATTAAACAAGCCCTGGGGGTAAATTATCAAAGATCGTGGGACTGATAAGCTCCAAAGTTATTGGTGCTGCTCTTGGTACTGGAGAAATTAAGAAATATATTACTTATTTATTATTGCTTCATAAACATTATCTGCTATATTTGCCCAAGTGCAACAAGTCTTTTGCATGTAAGGGTGGAAACATGAGCAATCAGTCAAAACTTCTAGCAAAAATCCATCACATGGTGACGAGAGGCACAGTTTTTGACAGCCTAGCTAGTTGTTCATCAATCATTGCCCCATCTATGTCAGATACATTATGTTAGTTTAAGTTTATATACAATACGTATGAGAAAGTGAAATAATGTTAATTCTGTCTTAAAGCTGGGGTAGGCAACATCTGAAAACCAAGCTAGCTGTAGCATGAGACTCCTAAGGAAGCAACTCCGCTGCACCCTCCCCACCCTGTTTTTGCTCTGACTTGTGTTTATGTCGTTTGTTTTTGCTGTCTCTTTTAAGGCCAACTTACATAAAAGATTCACGCCAGCTGACTGTACCTCCTGCAACTCAACTTGTCAGCTCACAAGAAGCCACTACAAAGTGCAACCATTAGGTAGACGCACTCTCTGAGATGCCCAGTGATTGGCCACAAAATTCTGTCACAGTCTTCATTTTCTAAAGCCTGCAGAGCCGAGGAGAGGTGCAGAAGTCCAATGTTTTTCAGACAACCTGAATTGCAATATGCTAAAAGATTATTATGGAATTTTTTTCCGACAACACCAAAAATAAACTGCCTACCCTAGCTTTAATTGGTTCAGTTATTTCTCTTAAGAGATAAAAAAGAACAGATACAAATACTTTTAAAGTATCAATAAGCGGTATTGATAAAAGTAGTTGTACCTTTAAAATCTTGTGACACTCATCCCAAGGAAGCGACAGACATGAGGCAGAGATACTGCATGAAGCGAACATACTCACACTTTGAAAACCCCCGCACTGCCACATTGGTAGTTTTAAATGTAATATTAGCAGGTTGATTGAAATTGCAGCATATTCTGCAAAGATGCTGTTCTCAGGTCAGACAGACACATACATGCAGGCTATACCATTTACAGCTAAAAGAAACGGCAATCGCACCTAAATCACACAGGAAAAAGTTTTTTTTTAAAAGTGTCACATAATGCCTTGAAATTTTTCTACCACTCCACCAGCTAAGCGTCATATATGGCAGACCTTTGAGTTCGTGTCTTTAGGGTTTGTTATTCTCAAATGATGGCTGTCATGACCTTTAATGAGAAATACAGACCAAATGGAAGATTTAGATGCTGAACTTGCAAAGTCATCTGAGTTGGGTTGAGAGGTACAACCAACAGATGCTGAGAGAAATAACTGTAGATTGTTGTCCTATTAGTAGTCTCACTTAGTTTGCACTGTGCAGTACTGCTGACTCACCTGTATGAAACGAGGTTTTACTGTGTAGCAAAGTGACAGCTGTTTACATATTTGATGTTTCCAACTGTGTACAGAGTAAGGATATTTGATATGTTTAATATGTTGTGATTTGTTCTGACGTTTAACGAGTTTGTTAGACTGTACTAGGTTTGTGATAAAGAACGTGAACAAAACAGTAAATGACCAGTGTGAGTTTTTCCTTTCCTTTCCGATGCAGTCTCTCCAAGATGCTACTCAGTTATGTAACTTGCAAATTTATTTCAATAAGTGTGATACTGAGGC
This sequence comes from Naso thynnoides, assembly GCA_029783665.1. Taxonomy (NCBI): domain Eukaryota; kingdom Metazoa; phylum Chordata; class Actinopteri; order Acanthuriformes; family Acanthuridae; genus Naso; species Naso thynnoides. The sequence goes on along the minus strand of JAQLOL010000005.1, from coordinate 9,535,395 downwards.
CTTAAAAACAAATTTAAGGGGTAAAAACAGTCTACAACATTGGAACATGAAGTGTTTCAGTTATGTGGCTCAAGTTGGTAAAAAGGTTAAAAAAAAAAGATGCAAACCAAAGCAGGTTCCCAATGCTAACTGTGCCTGTTGTGGAACATTTACAATTTGTGTATGTGTGTGCTGTTTTTGCCTTTGCAATCCAAGCTGTTCACAACAAAGTCTAAGGATACATTATTAATAAAGTGTTCAGATGAAAAAACAAATCATGTTTTTGTTTTTCCTGATCATCCTTGACTCCTTTCACAGTCTGATGTAATTACAAGGAATGCGATTGATTGATAGCCTATATTAACATTATTTTTAAACAAATTAATGCCTCTCTAATAATGGGCCTAACTGTAGATAATTAAAGGTAATTCCATTTTGGGAGCTGCAAAATGACAGATAACCATTCATAACATCACTGTTTTTGGTCATTTAAATGCTTTATTGAAATTCTAGCATGTCATTCACCGTTTGACACAGCAGAAGTAAGAAGAAAACATCTAAGGTCCAAGAAAAGAGCTAAATGTAAGGACAAAATGTTACGGACAGAATATAACCCGAGAGTGACTATTTTCTTATTAATTATTGGAAAACTGAAAAACCTGGTTTACAATAGAATACAACTTTATTGTTATTGTCCTTTCAAGTGCATGGAAATTTGTCAGCCCGAGGACATGCAACATTAAGAGGAAATATAATAAAACACAGTCACAATAAAAAGCAGCACAAGTACAAAAGTAAAAAATAAATTGTTCAATGATACATTGAATATTGATGTAAACAAAAAAAATAGGCAAAAATTGATGTAGAAATGTCAAAGAGCAAAATTATTTTACTAAAATGCATAAAGTAATTTCTGCCACTAGAGGTCTCCATCAAAACAATGAAAACAAACGACATAGTTTTGTTTGGGATCCTGTTTATGTTTTTCTTTTTTGAACAGCCATCACAAAGATCTACCCACACCCCTGGCTTGTTCAAAACTTGTTTAAAACTTTTTAAAAAAAAATTGTATCATCTTTTTTGTAGATTTTGTATAGAAATTGTTATGAATGTAACAGATATTTGTTGTACCTCTTTGGTGTGAATAAAGAGAAAAAAATCTACCCTGTCACCCTGGAGTGAAGGGACAGGCGATAACATGAAAGACACCTTTGATCTGAATTAAATTACAGATTTCTCTGAGTTCAAAGTGTTGAAAATATTTTGGATAATGTAAGCAGGCCTTCACAACTCTTTAAAACATTCTAACTAACTTCTACATAATTTATTTGGACATTTTATTGTGGAATACGTCTATGTCTTAATCCTATTCTAGTTATTCTTGTAGACTATAGGCCTTAATTCCTTATCAATTGCTTAATAATCTCACCAAAAAATATTCAGTATTGAATAACATTTATGCTACCTAATGTGAAATTCAGCTCTATATCAAAAATAAAAACAATAACGGAAGTTTTCTATAATTTTCTTTTCTTTTACTGCCTGTTTTGTTATTGTCATTATTAGCATATCTTATGTTTGGTGCATATGCAAGCTGAGGTGAATGGTTGTGATAAATGAATATTTTAGAAAGGTTTGCTCACTCATTTATATACTAAAAACTGAAGAAAAAATGTGGATGATAAAATTACACAACTGGTTCAACTAAATATAGATCAGTTTGATTATCTGTATCCGAGCAGCTTGCAGGGCATTTCTTCGCTCTGAGCGCCTGCTGCGCCTCTTGCGCCCCCCGCAGACTCTCTGCGGGACAACAACCCGGCTGTGAAAACATCCCACCCGCCGCGAGATCGCAGATGAGCTGCGGCGGCGGCGCGAGCCTGACACACCGCCGTCCTCTCCGGCCGCGGACTGACCGACCGCCCGGTGGAAACGTTATGGACGTGCGGACCCCGAGCGAAGCAGCGCGCCGCATTCCCCACATGGCGGAGTGAGTGAGGATGCGACTCCCCAGTTCCATCTTTGTGTCGGTGTCTCTGTTCACGGCCGAGACCACTGCTGCGCTCTACCTCAGCTCCACGTACCGCTCAGCGGGAGACCAAATCTGGCAGGGGCTCACGCTCCTCTTCACGCTCGTACCGTCCGTGCTCGTGCAGCTGACCCTCACCTTCATCCACCGGGACCTCAGCCGGGACAGACCTCTCGTGCTGCTGCTGCACATCCTGCAGCTCGGACCCATCGTCAGGTCAGTGGGAGCTTGTTTATCTGTGGTTGGCCTGGTCTGTGTTGTGAAGCTCCACTGTGTCACATCGTGAAACGTCTATAATCACCCACAGGTGTCGCTTCCACGGGTGATTTTGCCCGTTAAAAACATGTCCGGCCTGCCTGCACATAAGCTGCTTACGGATGCTTTGGTGAATGCATTGCGCACATGCTGCTGTTTTCATTTGCTCCGGCCTTTTGTCTCTGCCTGGCTGCTCGCAAGCTGCTGCTGCGGCGAATGTATGTCTGTGTCAATAAGATCGGAAATAAAAGGCTGATCAATGGTGCGTATCGATATGTTCCATATCCTCTCACAGCTCCAGCCGCCGCTGTCTGTGCAGCTCACTGTCTATAGGATATCCTCCTCCCTCTCACAGTTTGATCATCTTCAGCCATAATCTCACAGGCCAAGCTGTGTCTGATTTATTCATGATGGCTCCATCCTAAAGGACATTAAATCAACCCAACAGCTGGAGCGCGTGAAGCTGCTGACAGGCTGTGACGCGCTGCTGGAGGAGCCTTAGCAAACATGTGAGCACGAGGGCTTTCAGCCTTAATAGGCCTGCTCTTTCTCTGGTCCAGCACTGACCTGAGTGCACCATCTGCCTCAGCTGTAGGAATCTGAGCCTAATCCTGCATGTAGACCATCTCCATACTGTACACACAGACATGCGGTATTATGATAATAATATCAAATGTACAAACAGACTTAGCTCTGACTGCGGTAAACATAAAAACAAGCCACGGGCTGAAACATAAGTAAATCAGTCCAGTAGTAAATCGACTGGAGTTAATCTGCAACCACTTTGGCAAATTGATTTATCGTTCAAGTTATTTGTAAAAAAAAAAAAATAATAATAATAATAATAATAATAATAATAACGGCAAGCCTTTGTGCATTTGGACCTCTCTGTGAGAAATTGCTGCTTCTCTTTGTCTCACATTACAGTGAACAAAATCTCTTTGAATTTTGGGCTTTTAATCGGAACAAAAAAGAGACAACTGAAAACAATCATGGACTCCGATTAATCAGGTTAATTGTTTCAGCTCTGATGGAAACACATCGTGAGATTCATCAATGAGTGGACTGCCAGAAAAGGAATCGGCAATTCGGTTTTATTGATTTTTTTAAAGAAGGGGTCGATACACGACAAGACGCCATTTAACTGTCACGGGACTGGAGAAAACGTAGGACTCACAAAAGAAAGAGACTCAATCAGCATTTAAATGAAATTAAAGGAAAACTGAAGTTGAATAACAGATCAAATTGAATTCAGTGTTTGGACTGTTTGCTTCCTTAGAAGGAAATCTGTTATATATAACAAGATTTTTTTTATAGCAGGTAGAAAGAAGGATCTCAGGAGCAAATCCCATTTTCGAATTTATCTTAATCTGCTGAGAATAGACAGAGAGGAATCTCTCTTCATCATTGCATCCCTTTCATCTGGATTTTTAGCTGTTTTAAAGTGACTTTTTAAGAAAAAAAGACAAATATTCAGTGATTCAAGCTTCTCAGATGTGAATATTTGTTGGATTTCTTGGAGAAATTGAGCAATTTACGCTTGAAGTGGCTCAGAAGTTATAGAAACCATTGGAATCATTGATTTCTTCATTGATTTCTGTTTGTTCATCCTTATGTCAATATGTTTGGGCTTTGGACTGTTTGGAACGTCCATGTTGTAGTTTTCCTCTGGTCGACCAGTTGAACAACCTTCTCTCTCGGCATGTTGATCCCCAGCAGTGTGCATTCGGCTCATCACTGTTCAGACTTCTACATCTGTCCTTAGTGAAGCAGATCTAAGAATAACTCATGTCGCTGCCGCCTCCTTATCTAACACAGCCAGAGAGGGAAACGTCTGTCCCCACTGCCGACAGCTCGACAGCACTTTCATTTCTCAGTCTCATCTGCAAAAACAAACACTTCACATATCTGAAGCAGAGTCCTTATCGTTTTTCTCTTGTGTTTGCAGCAATAATAATGCTGCTTGTTAATAGTAATCTCATCCAACACTTTTTTTTTGTTTTCTTCATTCCAGCTTTTTATCAAACTAGCAGCCTCATTCTAAATTTCCCCAAAGTGAATGTTGGCCATGTGTGATCATTTCTTCTTTCACTTCTCAAAATAGAGGTGGAGTTTAATCTGTCTGCTAAAATAGAAAGGACCTCAAAGGCCTTGAGAACAGTAGTTTGACAAAAACACCAAAAACAAAACACTTCTAAGTCTACACAAGTTTTAATTATAGCTTTTCCTGAAGCCCTTCTCTCAAAAATGTCTTTTATTTATAGTTACCTCTCTTAAACTTGAAAGTAGAGGACTACTGATGGGGAAAGATTTCTCTGTGCTCACCTTAAACACATGATGTGTAACATTTTTCTTTGAAGTGTCTAAAAACAAGATCTTTGTCATATTCTTCGATGCTGTGATTACTTAAAATTTCTCAGAATTTTCCAACAGAAATATAGCCTGTAATTTTATTCAGTGTAACAATGCATTTCATTACAACAATTTAAAGTTCGCCTGAAATGAAAAAAGTTTTTTAATTCCTTTAGATCGCATCCCTGCTCATCTTGTTCACATATATTTGACCAAAAAATTATAAAATTACAAAATAATTTTGGGGTATTTCTATGTCAAAAATCACATTTTCTTCTTGTTAAAAAAATGCAACATGACTTTCATCATCTTGCCCAGAGCAATTTCAACTAATATTATCATTACAGGCCAATGTTAGCCTTAACTCTATATCGCTCATTGTATCATCATAATCCTCCATGTTTGCTGCGTACGTCCCACTTTTCAATGGTCCATTCTGACATTTTTTTCTGCTTGTATGTCCTCCTTATACCAGAAAGATGTCACGTTCAGACAGATGTTAAAAAAGATGTAGCTGAAGTTAGACAGGCCCAAAATGCCGTTTCAGATCGAATTTTACCTTTTGAACTCAACAGAATTCATTGACTCATAGATTCTGACTTTTTTCAGCGGAGGAGACTGTGTTCATGTCATTTTAAGATTTTTCAGAGTATTTTTGACTGAAAACCCTTTAAAACCTGGACTAGCTGATTTTTTTGCGCCCTCTGCAGCAGCAGGAACAGGTCGTGAACACTTTGATTTAAAAAAGTGAATATGTATTAGGTGATACAGTGAACATGTTATCAAACAGTTGCAGCAGCAGAAACCTTGTCTCCCATTTAAAATGGTTCTTATACCTGATGAGCGTATAGCTCTGTTTTTGGTCTCCACCAGCTCCTGAGGGAGAAATCAAACTCTCTAACTAAATGCTTTAATTAAACTTTGTGTTCTGTTGTTTTGCGCAGAGCAGGTAGTGTACAGTGGGTTTTTTTTTTGCTTTTTCACTGAAACAGCTGCTTGCTGCTGTTCATTAAAAAAAACCCTGAGTGAACAGTGAGACTAGACAAAGATGAAAGAAACTAAACTAAGAGCTGAAAGCTGCTCTCAAGCTTCCTCCAACTGAGATAAACTGTAGAGTTTGGTGATAATTGTCTGTCTTTTGTATACGAGTAGTTATCTCATACATTTTTTAAAAATAAAAATATATTGTTTATAGCTGCTTTAAATTAAAATGATTGTGTCAGAATGTGTGCATTGTGTGCATACTCCTTGCATTTTACCTAAAGACGCCAACACATCTCAAAACATGCCGAACTGAAACAGAGTGTGACAGATGTTGATCACTTTATTCCTTAGTGAAATTTTGGAATACATTTTTTAAAAAAAGCTGCTCACAGACTGGACTTTCATATTTTTGTTGTATATATTTTTTATCTCGTCATAGCATGTGTGTGTGTGTGCGTGTGTGTCACTGCAGTGTGGCTCAGGCTGATGAACAGTCTGTCCCTCAGCGCCCCTGTGGCTTAAATCCCCTTGCCTTGCTGTTTTATTGGCAGTGTGTGTCAGCGCTGCTTTACCCACACAGCACAGCCTCAACCTCTGGCCTGCTGCCCACACTCAGCACTTCAATGTGTTAACGTCTCTCCGTCAGATGACTCACTGTTACCGACATCTGATTGGGCATTTGAAATGACAGCAAGCTAATTGCTGGTGAACATGCTCCTAATAGATCTTAATGATGAAAATAAACAGCTAAAATTTAGCAGTTCACAATTGCTGTGTTTCATTCTTGCTACTGTGACCTGATGCTGATGCAGTTATTTAGTCATCATGTAGAGGTGATTGTTAATTTGTCACCTTAGGTGGAAGGAGATAAATTACACAGCTCTTGTTAAAAGCTGGTGCAGTTCAACTATTTCAGTGATTGTACAGAAAGTTTGAAATTAAAAAAAACTTTTGTGGTATTTTTAAACCTGGTAAAAGAAAATTTGAAGCCAGCACTGCGTGACAACACAGAAAACATTAACTTTTGTGCAGTCCCTGTCTCAAAATTCATCCATAAATAGATTGATCAATGATGAAAAAAGCAGTAGTCACTGCCCTGAATAGCTTAAGCTTCCTATAATGTAAAATGAGTTGAACAGAACTCCCAAGAGCGCATAACTGATGAAGTGAAGAGGATGCAAACACTTAAAATCATTGAAAAACAAGATTTGAAATATATAAATAAAAGCACTGCCATGCCCAGTGAACCTCACTGATCCATTTCTTAAAGTGTGTGTTGTGTGTGCGTGTGTGTGTGGACGTTAGGGACAATAGTTGCTGTTTTAATTAAGCTAATGCAGAGCCCAAAAAATGAAATGAAAATAGAAAAAAATTCATCACCAAATGAATTGATAATGAAGTTATTGGCCACCCTTCAGTGAGTCTTCTGCTCCTAATGACGTCTGTTCCCCCGCTGCAGGTGTCTGGAGGCGTTCTGTATCTATGGCAGCGTGGGCCGAGTGGAGGAGCCTTATGTCAGCATCACCAGGAAGAAGCAGATGCCTCGCGGGGGTCAGTCCGAGGAGGTGGAGCGGCAGGTGGGGCAGGCGGAGGGGAAGCTGTTCACTCATCGAGCAGCCTTCGCCCGCACCTCTGTCATTCAGGCCTTCCTGGGATCTGCCCCCCAGCTCACCCTGCAGCTTTACATCTGCGTGCTCCAGCGGGGGGTGTCCATTGGAAGAGGTGAGGGGGGGGGTTGAGGTTGATTGATCCTTGTTGTACCTTCCTTCTATCCAAATCCACTAAGAGCTCAATCTGTCCTTCCCTCTGTTGTCAGCCCACAGTCTCACTACAATGTGGGCTGATCAGCCAAGTGCCATATTGGAAATAGGAGGATGTTGTTTTCATGAGTCAAAGTGGTGTTACATAACGGCCTCTCTGACATCAAGGATGGTGATTCTCTTTGCCAGTTGGTGCAGATCTGTGGTCCCGCTGTCCAACTCTTTGTCTGCTGAAGCCAGTATTTTCTATTCCTGAGCGAGATTTAATAAAGGTTCACGCAGAGTCAAACTCGGACATGTGGTCTTCGAATAAGGACAAAATAAAAGACGTTATAAAGATTAATCTTATTTCCTTAGCTCCCAGCAGTCTGACACTTTAATTTCACGCTCAGCGATTTAATAGCCTGAACGTGAGTAATGTGTCCTTCAGGGCCTCACAGAAGACGTTCACCATTTTCAAGTCTTAAAGGTCCAGCGTGTAGGGTTTAGTGGCATCTAGTGGTGAAGTTGCAGACTGCACCCAGCCAGATATCCCTCTGATTATGCTTCCCTGTTAAGTGCGAAGGAGAACCAGCAGTGGCCACGAAACTCATTATGCTAAAAGCCCTCTTTAGAGATTTGTTTGTTCATTCTAGGCTACTGTAGAAACGTTTCAGTGCAACATGATTCCATGGATGACGACCTGCTTCCTCTGTAGATATAATATAGTCATTCCAAGGGAATGAAAACACAAAGATTCTCATCTTCACGTGATTACACTCCAGTAAAAACTTACTAGTGAATATTTTTTTCAATTTCTGCCATATTCCACAAATAGATCCCCTGAATCCTACACAGTGGAGCTATAAAACAATAGTCAGGTGCTTTTATTTCTGTTTTATTTTCTGTGTTTGCTTGCTGTAACCAACCCTGTTCTGACTGGCAGTTAAAATCTCTTCTTGTGTGTTACGTGTTGCCAGTGTTACGTAATGGGAGAGTGCATAGTCTCTTTCTGAACAGAAAACTTCGGCTTCAGTCTGAGTTAATCAAATTAAGTAGGTTTCCTCCAGAATTACAGTCTTGTTAGTCCAGAATTCCCTCTTTGTGTGAGGAAACATAGAGGTTATTTTGCACTAAAATAAATAATTAGATTAACTCTGAGGCTGAGGATTCATTTTGACTGAAGACAATCTTTTGAAGATGTTTTGGTGAAGAACAGCAGATTTTGTCCTCCATCACTTACACTGGAAACATGTTAGGAAAGAAGCCTTCAATGGCCAGTTTGAACAGTAGGAATGATTACAGCAAGCCAAACGTGTTGCGCTAAGAGTTGGACGACATGTCTCTAATTTCTCCTACTGTACAAAAATGAAGACAAACCCTGCGTTCCAATACCCATACTGCCTTACTATTTAGTATGCCAGAAAAAGATTTAGTGTGTCCCAGTATGTAGTATGTGAAATGCACTATGCCAGAAGTACCAGGATGATCTATTGCATCTGGTTGGATTTTGCAGTATGCAAGCCAGCATGCTTTTCTGGCCATTTTGACCCACAATCCTTTGCGCCGCGGAAACTATGTCACATACGTCACATTGTGTCACTCAGATATAAAAGGTGAGACAGATGGCAGATGATTGACAGAATGACAACTGCTGCAACAACAGATGACAGCACATTTAAGTGCAAGAACTATGTAAGTCTTGTGATTCCTATGTACAATTAATATATTAATTGCTGCACAAAGCTGAGTGAATAAATTAGTGCAAATGGTAAATAACATTTGAACAAATTTTATCTTGGAATGGCTTACAAAACATTTTTGCTCAACTTGTACTCCAAATTTTCGCACTAAGGCTGCAACAGATATAAGAGCATCAGAGTCAAAGCTCAAGGTGCTCTACTATGACAGAGTAGTACATCCCAATTTTGTGCATACTTCATGCAGCAGTATGTACTCTGTGAGGGCAGGTGCAGTACATAACACAAGTAAAAGGCAAAAGTATGAGATTCAGAATGCACCCAAAAAAATCCCTAATACAGTTGCTGCCATCTTGTGCTGCTGACATCATTTGGAGCCAGAGTTTGCACAGCAGTGATTGACATATGGGAACTTTATAGCTGTCAATCATGACAATTAAGTTACAACCTTGATCGTCGTGTAAGATCTCATTTATGTTTGTGTGGCAAAAAAAACAAAAGACGCTTGGAAGTAATTTAAAGAATGGAATTACTGATATTTTCAGTTATTTATAGGCATGTGTAGATTTTATTTTAGATTTCCTACTTCATGTTTCTGCTGTGTTTATATGTATAAACAGTAAAAACTATATATATATTGTTCACATCATTGAAATTGTCTGTGGTAATATTTTGAGTGGTTATCAAAATGTTTTTGAAAATTCTGTGCATCTGTTTATGTATTTTGGCTTTTTTGGCAACTTTACACTTTGTTAAATTTGCAAAGTGAGACTAATAACAGAATGTGTGCTGAATGTGCTTGTGGATGGGAGGTCAGACACAATGAACCAAAATCTATTCAGACTCAAGAGGGGGGAGGTGAGAATATTCGTGTGTCCTTACAATGATGTTATCCTCATTTACATTTCCCTTTTTTTTAATGCCAGGCACACTGATGGTGATCTCCCTTCTGTCCATTGTGTACGGAGCGCTTCGCTGCAACATCCTGGCCATTAAGATCAAGTATGATGACTATGAGGTTGATGTCCGGCCCATGGCTTATCTGTGCATTTTCCTGTGGAGAAGCTTTGAGATCGCCACCCGTGTGGTGGTTCTGGTTCTGTTCAGCTCTGTGCTGCAGCTGTGGGTCCTGCCTGTGGTTCTACTTAACTTCCTCGTTTTCTTCCTCTACCCCTGGATCCTGTTCTGGCTGAGCCACTCGCCATTCCCTGAGAATATCGAGAAGACTCTGACCAGGGTGGGAACTACCATCGTGCTTTGCCTGCTCACCTTCCTCTACGCCGGCATCAACATGTTCTGCTGGTCAGCTGTACAAGTGAAACTCAACGACCCGGACCTGATCAATAAGTCCCAGAACTGGTATCGCATGGCCGTGTACTACATGGTGCGTTTTGTGGAGAACGCCTCCCTGCTTCTGCTGTGGTACATCTACAAAACGGACTTCTACAAGTTCATCTGCGCCCCGCTGCTGGTGCTGCAGCTCCTGGTAGCCTACGCTATCGCCATCTTCTTCATGCTGGTTTTCTATCAGTTCTGCCATCCATGTCGGAGGCTCTTCTCCTCCAGCATGACCCAGGGCATTTGGAACTGCTCCTCTCTCCTCTGTCTCATGTGCAACTCTGCTTCTCCACAGAACAGGCCGATGGGAAAGTCGGTGCTGGAGCCAGCCAGCCTCAGCACAGAAAAAGAGCCAGCAAACGACAGAGGCCACGACACAGCCAGCGACAGCACAGACGACATGCCCAATGAAACAACATATGACATGCTCAATGATACGATCTATGACTCTCCTAATGAAACGGGCAATAATATATGCGGCAGAATCAACGGTGACATTAGCCACAGTGTATCCTGTAATGCTTAAACAGTAGTTTGATGTGCCATTCAGAGGATGGACTGCATTATCACAACCTCTGTAACTTTTTAAGTGCCACATAAATCCCTCTGAGTTTACACATAAAATGCTTCATATATCCATCTCAACTCAGTTTTCTACCACCATCTCTTGCTCCTACGTGAAGAAAATGTGTCCTTAACTGGAGATCTATTCTGGCTGCAAACACGCATTGTATACATCTGTGTTTACTGTGTGCACCAGTGTGCAGAGGTGGTGCTCAGCTGTCTCATCAGCCTACATCCTGGACATCATTCTACAGCCTTTAATACAAGCTAATGGACACCACCATAACATATTAAGTTCTGGAGGCTGTGTCCACTTATATGCTGCATTACTGATCACAAGGAGCCATGCATATGAATTGATTGTATTTAGTATTCTCTTTGGCATGGAAGTGTGCATGTGTGGAGCCTCCAATGACGTGTAGCTGCAATCCTGCGGGGGGGAGGGGGTGTGTGTGCAGCAAGTCTGTTTTGTAAAGGGTTTTTTTCTGAACCCCCCTCAACCTAGTTTTATGGCTGCAAGCAATCAGCTTTTTTTTACTCCCTGATAAGAGCTTTATCATGAATATGCGCTGCTTCTGTGATGTATTTGTGCTTGACAATGAGATTTGACCCTCACACACAGTTTAAGAGCCCGTTCGATCACCAAACACATCACTGTAAAGCACGGACATCTCGAGACGTCACGTTTTTGCACGTTTATAAAAAAGCAGACTTAAGTGGCTTTGTTTTAACTGTTGAGCAGCAGCAGTTGTGGTGATGTGAAATGCTTTGTTTTGATGTATTCGCGTTTTTCTGATTCATGCTTGTTGCGTCCGTCATCTCTGTGTCTGTATGTCTCATTAGTTAGAATAATCACATCTGAGCGCACACAAAAAATTTATATGTAATTTAAACTGATTGAAATTGTAAAAAGGATTTTTGTTTATTTTCAACCTTTTGATGTATAACTGTGTTAGAGAGTGTCAGTGTTGTTTGTTTTTGCACTAACTCCTTTTTGCAATGTATCTGCAGAGGGAAGACGACCCCTGGTATGCTCCTAATGTTTGTACAAGTACCCTTTGAAGCCAAAAAAACTACATAAAAATCCTATTGTACACATCAGACATTCTCATACAATGCAAAATTAAGAAAAAAAATCCTACTTAAAAATCTAAATAAATTTATATTTATATGTGAAAACTACAAGAATTGCTTTTATTAGCTATGCATTTACAACACTGTCCTGTGCTGACCTCTAGTGGACAAATGCACACACTACCAAATGTTGCATCTTCGTTTCAGGCTGCTTTAGAAGTCCTGGGCGCATGCTGGTTTTTAGACATCAACACTCACTCAATGCAAAAAACTACTGTTAATCCCTTTTAATGACAGCACAACAATTAATGTAAGAAACAGCCTCCATCAACTCAACACATCTGGAAAATTCCAGGGTTTCTACAGAGGGTCTAGAAAAAGTGCTTTTTTTTGTTTGTTTGGACCGATCGTTAAACAACTCCATCCTAGAAACACACACACACACTTATCTGCACAGTCACAGATACAGACCAGTGTTAATATTCAAATATTAATGCAGACAAGGATAAAGACACTTAATACAAAGAGTCAAGTACCTGCTAAACACAACAGTCAAACTTCTATTAAATACCAAACTTCATCTAGAGCAATAGTTCAGTTCTTGTTTTTAGGAATGCACTAAAGGACAAAAATGAAAAGACTCTCCAGCTTTGCTAGTGTCTCTGTGTGGCTGCGCTAGTGTCAGCATGCTAACATGCTGGTAGAATGTTACCATGGTCATCTGCTTAGTTTAGCCTGTTAGCATGCTAATATTTAATCATTTGCATTAAACACAGAATACAGCTGAGGCTGATGGGAATAAATGTCAGC
>JAQLOL010000005.1:9493833-9513315 GCA_029783665.1 Naso thynnoides | reverse complement strand
TCAGTTAGTTTATTTAGCTCTGACTGATGTTACATACCTGAAATCAATTCTTTTTTGCCTCCCTGAAAGAGTACAAAGGAAGCTGCGCTGCACTGTGTTGTGCTGCGCCGTGCTGTGCTGCACTGCACTGCGCTGTGCTGTGCTGTGCTGTTACTTACTATTTTTAAGTGCTGTGAAGAAGAACAGTGAGATTTGACGGAGCTAGCAAAATGTCTACATTTGACAATATTTTACACTTGAAAGTCCCAAAAGTATAAAGGTGATGTGTGAGGGATTAGATTTTCTTAGATTTTAGTTTTTTAGTTGCTGTTCCACTGCTGTTTTATAGTGTTTTATGTAAATCTTTCTATGATCACATCCTATGCCACTACGCAGGTATAGGTATCTGAATCGATATCAGGAAGGAAAAAATTGTTTTGGAACATCTCTTGCAATCAGTCTTCAGCCTGACAGGCAAACATTTTAAGAGTGGAAACGGTTATGAATGAAAACAAAGCAATTGTACCAATGAGGAAAAATAACTCCTGTGAGTTATTATATTATCATTAGTTTCATTTTGAGGTCCTGTAAGGGGATGCAATAATAAAGTAAGCAGTCTCTTAAAGGTTTACAGAGCATTCTTTCTAGCCTCTCAGACAAATTTCACATTGCTATTTTTCCGTGAACAACAAAGCTTTTGCTGTGTAAGATACCCTGCCTTACTATAATTTGTCATAGTGACACTTCCCCAAATTGGTTCATTTGGGTCCTATAAGCAAAAGCAGTATCTGCAGAGGCTGCTTAATCATTGTCTCGGGTAGAATGGTTCCCTAATGCTAACCAAGGTTTTATACAGTGCTCACAACGATGGAGGGGGAATAAATGGGCGAGCAAAGAAGGAAAGAAGCCAGGGAATGTAGGGATTCCCTTATTTCTCTACACGCAGGCAGAGGAGCTCATCCAGTGAAGCAGAAAGAAGCCCTGGGGGGTGCAGTCACACAGCATTAGAGGTCTGTGTCTGCAAGATCTGGCAAGACAGAATATTGTGTGTATGTGTGTGTGTGTGTGCATGCACATGTAGATACATACATTCACACATGCCTGCTTAATTATAGTGGGCATTTCTGTATTGGACTGCAGCTCATGGTGCCAGACTGATGTTAATGTACTCTGTCCTACAAAATCAAATCACTGTGGACCTAAATGAATAAATAAATATATATATATATATATATATTTGATCAAAATTAATTTAGGAGTGGAGTATGAACTTTTACAGTCCGTTTTACTGTCCAGAAAGTGAATATACCTTACAAATGTATCATGTCAAGTTTCCAGTAACCTCAAAACTGTGCTAAAAACCAACCCTAACAGCTTTCTTTTATAGAGAAACAGCAAACTAGACGGCTAATATATGAATGCAAGTGGAAGCTAGCTTGTCATGTTGCTAAAGCTAGGATTAGCTAAAACCAAAATTAGATAAGCTAATGATTTGACTGGAGCCACTACCTGTAACTTGAAATATTAATATTTAATTAAAGCTGCAAGCAGCATTGGTTGGGACCTTGCACGCTGGCCTATCGGGTAGGCCCGATCATGGCCTCCAGCTCGTTAAATGTTACTAAAATATCCATCTTCATGGTTTTTAGGGTCATTTTTTAAAAAAAAAAAGTATTTTATTTTGAAGGATTTTGAACTGGTCAAAGTCTGATTGACTTCTACAGTCAGGTGAGTGAGGATAAGAAGTACCTGCAAACAGACACAGTCAAATGTCCATTCAATTCAATTGGCAGATCTATGTTCATTTGACTTCATGTGACCTGGTCAAAGTTTGATTGACATGTGTACAGGCAGCTGTGTGCTGATGAGTCATGTAGGCAGGCAGACAGAGAGCAATATTAATTCATTTGAATGGATGAAGTGATCAAACCCACACCTCTTTGAACTTTCACTGCTTCCATATCGTTTTGGTTACGTTTTTCATTCCAACTTTTAATGGGTCAAAAGACTTTCCCCAACAAATCTTGTATTTACATGTTTTTGCTATCTTTTACAGTTATCCGGATATTAGAGTTTTAGTTTTAAAGCTTTTTCTGCTCCCCCTCAGATTTCACAATGGGTGTGTATTGCGGAATGTTGTCCAAGCTAGAGTGAGTCACATGACCACAAGAGTGAAGCTTGGCTGGATAAATGCCCTCAAAGGGGATAGTAATTGTATGAGGCCAAAATTGGGGCTGAAATTTTATTTTGAAATGCAAATTGCAGACTTCCTGTTGGATTTAGGTCTTGATGAGATGAACAGTTGAGTTTTCGTTTGATCTCTCTACGACATTCCTACGGGCCGTAGTGGCTGTTTTAGTGTTTCTAGGTTTGCACTTTGGGGTTAATTTTTACATTTTATCAAATTTTTCACCAGACCTAATAAGCATGCCAATTTTAGTGAGTTTTTGAGCATGTTTAGGGGGTCAGATTTGGGTTCAACTACACATAAGTATAATATAAGTGTTATATACTATATAATATAGTAGAATATATATACTATATATAACTCCTCTAGCCTTGCTGGAGGAGTCCTTGCCTTACGGGCTCGGTCCCTGATAAACTAATCTTTTGATATTTCAATCTATTAAAACATGCAACTGAATAAAGCAGCAGTTATCCAGTCATGAAGAGAAAGCAAAACTCCTGCTAACAATACCTAGCTTAGCAGAGTAGCAGCAGGCCTATCTGCCATCTCAAACTCAATTCTTTAAATGTGTGAAATGGTAAACTGATTTATTAAAAGGATTATAGTGTTAACACTACTGCCAGGCATATGTAGCACTAAAACTTTTTAAAGGACAGTTAGGCTAGGTTGCAAAATTTTTAGCCTTAAAAAAACAGAATTACTTTAGCATGTCTGTTCTTGTTTCTGGCCAGCTTGAAAACTTTAAATCCTTTTTGTCAACTAAAATGCTTCTGTGGTCGCCTAATTGCTGGCTGTCAGACTTCGTAGGGCATTAGGCTATTTTGTTGGCAGCTCCTCTGTCTCTTACACAATTCTTATTTAATTGTTCGCTCCCACAAATCAGTAACAGGACAAATGTTATTGGGCTATGCATCTAGTCTGCCTTTAAAATGTGAGAGTACATGAATATTAGCTTTAAACCTGTTATTTACAGGATTATCTGCATGATCATATCCAGATTAACTCTGTTGATGACCTAAACTGCTCTGACAAAGCTCGCCTGCGCTGCTGCATTGAAAAATGTCTGATCTCTGTAGTGCTGTGCTGTGCGGGGTTTCCCTCCCTCCCACTCATTGACACCTCTTTTATTCATGGCTCTTTGCTGTGTGCTGTGTGCCCGTTTGATATGCAGCGTATAGCCCCATGTGGCCTCAAAGATGCATCGTCCCTGTTCAATCAGGGCCACAGCGAGGCAATCAGTAGAAGCCACGCACCAATGCTGCAGATGTGGGAAAGGAGAGAAGAACACCTAAAAAGCAGAAATGTGATTTGGAGGCACTGCTGAGAGGAATGACTAAGTTGAGTAATAGATTGCTGGTCAGGGAGTGATGCTTCTGTGCGAGGCCTCCCTAAACCTCTAACAGTTACGGACAAATGTTCCTGTGGGCGCACTGATGTTGACCTGGACCTGTAACTGTGGACCATGATGGGATGATGGGACACTTCAACCTGCAAATCAGGCAGAGTGTGGATTTTATTTCCAAGTGCCAGCATCTTGACCAGGGTGTGCTGCGTGGAAAAGTCAACACAGCCAGGTGTACATCAAACACTGGCAATAATTAGATTCATTGTTTGCAAGCCGCGCACATCAAGGTGTTTAATGACTAAATACATTGAACAGATTTAGGCCAGCTGTAATGACAGTGCTGGATGTGAGGCAGAGCCACAGTGTTTTGCGATAACAAACAGTAAAAACAACAAACCAGACTGAAATCATCCATTTGTTAGTGAAATATATAGGCTTACTAGCTCTTCCCAGAACTTTCCGTAGTTACATGCAGTCAAAAGCTTTGGAAAAGGCTACTGTAGTAAGCGGGCCTTGAGCTTAGAATAAAATGTGTGAGACGTTCATATAAGATTTCCAAAGACACAGATGTAATTAGGAAATGATACAGTGTTATAATTAGGCTGTTGTATAAATGCACAAATAAAAAAAGATAATTAAAAAATGCTCTTATGTATTTTTGTTCCTTATTAGGCCAGACTACCTTTAATTATGTACACATAAGAACTGCACAATACATAAAACCTGCCCAGAAACTCCACGGTTATCCTCGACTCACCCGTGTCAACAATATTTGTTCTCCATCAAGTCAAACTGATCGCTGAGCACTCTTAACAATACAAGGCAGAAGGTCACATAGCTTTCTGTATGGTGTCATGACAGGTGGAGACCCACAGGTGCAGGATCAGAGGTTAGACAGATCAGTTTCCAAGGTTAAAAACAAAGGGGAAAAGATCAGTTTCTCTGGAAATGGCATCATGAACTTAACAAAACATGGCACCGTGCGATTCATATTGTGAACTCAAAAGAGAAATTTGAGCTTAAAATGTGCCTAGCTTGTGAAATGAATATCATGTTTTATTTGAATGAAAAAGAGCTTAAAATGTGCCTAGCTTGTGAAATGAATATCATGTTTTATTTGAATGAAAAAACACAAGAATCGAAAAATGCTTGGTAAACCATCAGTTCATGTTTAAATTTGTATTTTGTGTTTTTAGACAGACAAACCAAGGACAGTATGGAAATATAGGTGTAATGTTCTGCTCCTCCAAATGATTTTGTGCTAAAGATTCATTCTGGCTGTCAACTAAAGTACCATTGTTGTGTTTATACTTAAATCCATGATGAATGGGTTAGAGTTAGTAAATTCTGAAACTGAATCAAAATTAAAATCTCAATGTTGTGCCCATTTAAATTCTGATAGTGAGCATGAATCATTGGTTTCAGTAAAGTTCCTGTTGACCTCACCCTTATTTGTTGTAATGGGCAAAGTCCATATTGAAATGTCTGTATTCACAGTGCTGGCCCATACCATTACCTATCTACCACAAACCACAGACCCCTCTCTACAATGAAACAAAGGTTGTCTGTTTCATTTTAGAGAAGGGTCTTTTGTCTAATAGATTAGATATTTAGATTAATTAGTTTGTGTAGTGTGCTCATAATAACATTGGTTTGTTAACTAGCAGTGAAAAATCCCTTCTGGTGGTGTTTATTCTTCTGTAGACTCACATTTCCTCTGTCTGTTCTTTAGAAAGACCTCTCAAATTTACTGTTGGACAATTTTATGGGGAAAACAATGCAAAAACATCCAAATGAAAATTATTTTATACAGGGTCCCTGCGGGTCCTTACAAAGTCTTAAATTCATTTATCTAAATTAAAGGAGTTGAAAAATCCTAAATTCATTATACTTGTCTAACAGTGGTCTTAAATTCCTTAAGCAAGGTTCTTAAAAATTGGTATGGGGGAAGAAACCCCTTTTTTTTTCAATCTTTATACTCCATTGTGATAAGTTTAATTTATCTTCAGCGCTAGTTAGCCTAGCCAAAGGAAATTGCACTGCGGTACAGCTTGACCCACCCCCAGCAGAAATCCCTGGCGTTTGTTGGTGCCTTTTTGCTGCTACTTGCTCTAGCTGCACAGGGAAGTGCAAATTTAACAAGACCTTCCAGGCAAAAGCAACTTTTCTCCATGGCTGAAGTCTGTTAATGAAAATCCAGATGAAGCTTGCTACTTTGCTAGTTCTGCTATCAGCAGATATGAGCCAACGGGTCTCACCAACCATATTTTGGTTGTGAATTTGTGTCTTAAATTCCATTAAAGCATGAAAAAGCTCTTTAAAGCAGACCTGACTGATCATTGAATAGACCCTTTATTAATGACATTTCATTCCAAATGGAGTTCTGTGTTTTGTGTTATTTTACAAAGTAAGACATATTGTAACCTTACTGAGTGACTTAGGCCTGCTAACATTTAAAAGCTGTTAAAAAAAAAAAAAAAAAAAAAACCAGGATGACTCTTTAGAAACCATTAGTTGGTTATTTATTGATGGGTTACAAACACTCTAGCACCTGTTGGTTTACTAAAATATTCAGGAACTACTGCCTTGAAATTTCACACACATCATGGTTGCCATGTTTGATTAATCCTACTGACTTTGGTGATCCCATTTTCTCTTAGTGCTGCCATGAGGCTAAAAATGGGGATTTTTAAGTGGCTGTTCTCCTGTGGATTAGCTTTTGCTTACTTTACATTAAGTGCCTTCAAAAAGTCCAAATGTATTTAACATTCCCATCAACCTTAGCTGTTCTTTGTGTTTCATGCAATTAGCAAAGGTTAGCTTGCTTTTATGCTGAACTTAGATACTAAACCTGCACTGATCATTAGCATGTTAGCATTATCATTATGTTCATGTTAGCATGTATATTAGCATTGAGCAATGTTCCTTCCAGAGTCACTGTTCTTAATAATGGCTGGAAAATCATCAATAAAATATTGTTAAATGATTTATTAAATATTAGTAAAAACTAAAGTTATAGCTTATAGAGTTTTTCTTTACTTTTTTTTTTAGACAGTGCCTTTTAAGACAGGGGTACTAAGGAAGCAGCAAAGTGCAAAGATCAAGTTTCTGTGCATCAGTGAACTTTAGACCGAAGCTTTTTTCTCTGAGAGAACACAAATCAGGATGCCTATTCTGTTAGAATGTTGTGTCTTCCAAGTGTTGCTGGCCGTATGCTGTAAATTTTACGGAAAAATTTGCTTTAACTTAAAGCCAGGACTTTCCTCACATGAACTAAATATATTTTAGAGTTTCAGTCATGCAATTTTATTTGATACTGCAGATATATTGATTTAAAATGGTCATCCGGGAGTGCACCTTGTCTAAAACAGCAGTTTGTGTTTGCTGTAAAATCTCTATTCATCAATCTGTCCTGTTGACTCACAGCACAGACACCTGTCTGTCCACCGAACACTGAATTTCATTGAGCATCTGTCCCCTCCATGTTCCAGCAACACTCATGTGCTGGCACACAACCAAAACAGAAATTAAGGAAGCTAATATTAGAAAAAAATCACAATCCATTTCATTCCACCCGGCTTTAAGTTGCACTGGCTGTTCAGTTGTTATGCTCTGATTAATGGTAACACTGCTCTGAACTCTCACAGGCACTTTCAAAGGATTCCCCCCTCTTCTTTGTCAAAGTGCAGTAAAATATGGCAGAAAGGCATCAGTTAAACAGAAGTAAGTACTATGAAATATTCAGCCATGTTGGTGAACGGAGAGGAAGCTGTGCATAACCCAAACATCTCTTGCTCTTTGTGAAGAAGCAGCAGCGGCAGCAGAATCCATGACTGAAACTGGGTTAATAAGATCCAGCTCTAAAAACCTCTCGTCTCTTGTTCTTAAAATGTGCACAGCAACAACACTGAGATGTTCTACACATCTGCCTGAAAAACCAAAGCGTTTGTGAGGTTTTCCTTAAAGGTGCATGTTAAAAAAGATAAACCACAGATACGATCTTTCTTTTTTTTATCTTAGTTGATCTGTTGATCATCTTTGTCACAATCTGTCTTCCTACATCTCTTGTCTTTCTTCAGGGAAAATGTCTTTCAGTGGTGAAAAGAGGTGAAGAGAGGTTGTGTAGTTAAATTTTAGTCTAGTCTGCCTGAGTCATTGATCCTTTATCTGACTGAAGTTTGTTAAAAGTTAGAATCTATAGGCAAGGTAGACCATGGCTCTGAAATATCAATAGCCAAACTGCGCCGTGTATTGATTAATCCGTGGTGCTGTCTGTGGTGCAGAAGTAAAGGACGGATTTGTAATTGAACCGTTGTCTCTCAGTTCTGTCTTCCTGTCTTTTTTGTCTTCAAACTGTATTATTCTGTAATCTACACACTAAAAATACTATGTAATACTATCTCTCTAATGCTATTTATACTGTGTTATAGTCTATACATTCTACAGTGTGATGTTGTCTTCATGATCAAAGAGACAGCAGCAACATGTAGTCAAGTATTCCTATAATATTCCAATATTTTTTCCATGATCATTTTGCAGTGTCTTTACTGCTGAAAAATATCCCCAGATCAAGCCACCTCTGTGACAAATTATTTTAATTAAGACATGAATACATATGTTTTTACTATAGGATTTGGGTTTGTTTTAGTTGTGTTCTAAGTGTTTTGGACTTTCCCAATGCAGAAAATGAACAAATAAAGAGCTGCACACAGACATGTTTGTGTTTATCCAACGACCAGACTGAACCATCTCACAGTTTCTATGAGAAGCCAAACAGTGGCAGATCTGTGGAGAAGATGGGAGACTTTGGCTTGAAATCGGGACCATTTCACTGCTGTTGCCAGCTTTGGCAGAACAAATCAGCCTGTTTCACACTGCAGACATGGGATGAGCTGGTTTTACCGAAGACTGTGGAATGACGGTCACTGATATTCTTTTAAATCGGCTTCAACTGTTATATAGAAACTCTTGTCTGTGATTGACTTCTTTTTTTTTTTTTTAAGCAAGCTGATTTATTGAGGATATATTCGAAAGTAGCGTTGTGGATGAAGAAAAGAGGGGGAGAGTTACAACAGAAGAACATTAATAATTGGATTGAATGGTATGTGGATTTTTGCTGCAGTGCTAATAGAATGGCAACAAAGGGAGAAAAAAAGATAACTATCTTGTCTTGATGATGTGATTTTCCTTTACTGATTTCATCTTTATCTTCATATGAAGAGGCTGTGATATTGAATAAGAGACTTTATTTAATGTGACAGTTTTACAGTTGAGAGTCTGAATCCTCTGCACTGTGGATGCTGAATACAGCAGCTTGGCTTAGGGGATGACAGTGCGGGCAGTCGGTCCTCCGTGTTGGTCCAGATGAAATGTCTCGATAACAACTGAAGCGAATGCCATGAAAATTATAGTGCAGACCTCCACAGGCAGCGCTGACGCACACTAGTGAGCAAAAGTGGGTAAAAATGCCCCCAACTCATGACTTTGTTTTTCCTAGATGATTGAGAGTAAATGTATTTGAAGGACATGTACATCAAAAATAGGTAAAAATATTGGAGGGCTGCCTTAATAATTTACAATTCTGGTGTAGTGCATATTAACAAACAAAACTGCATCTAATCCACTCTATCATGAAGTACTTGCAGCACAGGTTATCTGAAGGCCACGCACAGTGGTTGGTAGGGGAGCATTGGGGAGTAACTAGTTACATGTAATGAAATTATGTTCCGTAATTACAACATAAATGTAATTATCTTCAGTTACAGCTACAGAGACAGAATGTGTAATTACTTACAGTTACTTTTGAAAATGTTAATGATTACAAAGGGGATTACTCTGAATATTTTTTGCCAAAAGTTTAGGCTATATGTTGAATAATGTTCATTTTGTTGCTTTGCATGATTTTGATGTGCACAGTGCCTTCTTTTGCCATTTCTAGTGAAGGCCATTTAGTGAATTTGATGCTACTCTGATGCTTTTGATTGGTTCTCTTGTTTGAATTTGCAGCGCCCACATCTACCATGAACATCGCCTGGTTTAAGCATTAGTAAAATAGTTAACAGTTGAAAACATTCCTTAGAAATTTAGAAAAGTAATCATAAAGTAATCAAATATAATAAGCTACATTACTTTAAGAGAGAAATTGAAATAGTAACATTACTTAATCTAAAACTTATTATTTTTCCAAAGCAATGTGCCCAACCCTGTTGGTACACTAGATGTGCCAAAAAGGTGAATGTTAATAAATCTATTAATCCTCTGATTTACATCTAGTAGCTTCATCAGGTCAAAATGTATTCGGTCTTTTGGTTAATGACCACCTACAAAACTAATTACATTTCCATCAGCCTCAGCTGTACTTTGTGTGTGCATGCTAACAGGCTTACAATGGTAAGCATTATCAGCATGTTACCATTGTATGTCTAAGCATGTTAGCATGCTAATGTTTCCATTTATCTGAAAACACCACAGTAACTCAATCAGAGCCTAAAGCTTGCCTGTCAGTTTCCTGTTTCAGACAAACATTCAGTGGACTGAGTCCAGCTTAAACCTCAAACTCGTCCCAGTGAAGTAATTTTAAAATAGGAGAGAATTTAAGTGACATCACTTGTTGTTGACATTTGTTTGAGGGGTGCATGTAAATCCTGTTATTCTGTGAACTGCATGAAGCATTGAAAGCTGAAAAATTTGAACATTTTCCTAAAGCAGTCTTGAATGTCTCAGCAGATATGAGTGCATTAGCTCTATGCAACAGTGAACACGACACAAATGCTCTGTGTTCCACCTGCTGTATGTGGAGGAAAAGTCTGTAGCTCTTATTTTATGTATCCCCTCACGAAGAGGTTTGTTTTAAGATGTGCTGTGACTTCCAGAGGGATGAAAAACAAATCTTTCAAGGTCAGAACACATAACCTCCACTGAAGTCATCACTAACCGGCTTATCACCTCACCTCTTCTCCCCTCAAAGTCCAGATTTGGTTTTTTTTCTTCCTGCTGCTTTGTTATTTCACCAGTCGCATCCAACATGAGCGACCAAACCAATCATCCAGTTTCCGTCACTGGCTCTGCTGCTCAGCTTGGAGGAGTGGCAGCCTTTTCCTGAGCCCACATTCCTCTTAATTAGCGAGTAAAAATGACTCAAACAAGCTATCAGTGTGAGGACAGTTAGCAGCAGTCTGATAAGTATGACGCAGGAGAGTTCAGTGAAGGGGAAAATGGGTCAACAGAAAGTAGAAGAAGGAGTGCCGGGGGTTAAGGAGAGGACAGCTAAAAAGGGAATTGTGGGTGAGATTACTCTGTTGTTGTTGTTGGGTTTTTTTTTTTTCCTATTTTCTGCTCCATTGAGCCCTGCAGGGAACTGGTGAGGCCTGCAGGCTCAGCAGGTCGTGATGACGGCTCCTCTGAGAGTTACGCTGGCTGTGACATGTGTGCTTCATGGCTTTGAGGGCAGCATTTTAGATGTT
Source organism: Naso thynnoides (assembly GCA_029783665.1). Taxonomy (NCBI): domain Eukaryota; kingdom Metazoa; phylum Chordata; class Actinopteri; order Acanthuriformes; family Acanthuridae; genus Naso; species Naso thynnoides. The sequence continues at coordinate 9,502,340 of JAQLOL010000005.1, read as the reverse complement.
AGTCATGGTTGGGCAGGAATTGCTTTAAACAATGATGCTGGTCAAACAGGAAGGCTTGAAGGCAAAAAAAATGATGGACCGGCAGTGGTGGAGAAATTATTGAGAGTATTACTCAAATAAAAGTATTAATACTGCCGCACAGATGCAGCTCTACACTCAACTATGTAGCAGCAGCATGAGCTAAAACAGAATTTTGTTTTGCAATGCAGAAATGACAGTAAATTTTATTTGAATCTTGAAAACATTACCTAAGTAGAAGTGTGCAACTATTATTAGCAAAATGTGCATAAGGTATTAAAAGTAAAACTATACCTATTAAAATGGCCACTTAGAGTATAATACCATCATATGTTATATTATTATACTCCATCTTATCGCTGACATAATACATTCATACATTTGAGTAGTTTAATCTCTTACATGTTTTGTTTGTTAAATCTGAATATTTTACATTGAGAGTAACTAGAAAAATGAAGTGGAGTAAAATGTACAATATTTCCTTTTGATTATAAAAGGACTAATGGAAATAATCAAGAAAAGTATAAATTTGTTTAAATGAAACTAGACAATTTTTTTGGCTTAACGTTGTCATTATGATGTATATTCTGATTAAACAGCATAACAGTGGTTGAAAACGCTGCTAAATTGGTCTCCATTAAGCCCCGTTTCCACCAAGATATTTTCTTTGCCACCAGGACGAGGGTTTTGTGGAAAAATGTAAAATCTGTGACGCTCTCTGTCCTAATTTGGTTGGTCTGTGCTGCGCTTCTTGGCAACAGGTGAGTCTGTACGAGCTGATTAGCTCACTGTGTTCTGCCAACTACAGAGAGCCTGCAAGCCACACTGTCAGTCTGCTTGAGCTCGGGCTGAGACAGACCAGTTTACTCCGCTGCAACTTTCCCTGCAACCGTTTTGTCTTAGTCCAAACTGGACTTAAAAGAGAGAGTGACAACAAACGAAATGAAGTGGGAGCCGACGCAAATGGCTGCTGCTGATTTGCTTCCCAACAAGTCTCATCCCACAGCTAACGTTAGCTTGCTAGCTCGTTTGCAGAGGTTATCTACTGCAACTTTAAGTATATTGTCACTAGAAAAATGAAGTGGAGTAAAATGTGCGATTTTTCCTTCTGTTTTGAGAGGACTATTTGAAATGCTCAAGAAAAATTTTAAATTCCTTAAAAATGTGCTAATGTGCTCAAAAACATGAACTTTGACATTCATCGCAGCTGAAAGGAAACACAGGTGTCACAGGTGTTCATTTGCTTTAGTTTAAGTGCTTGTTGGATCAAAGAACAGAATCAGACATCCCCTCATCCACAAGTCAATACTGGAGGGGTTGTACGTATCAGTTTGTGCTTGAGGAAACTAGTTAGCAGGATGTATGTAACCTCACAAAGTCTAGAGTGTTTAATTGTTCCACATGTGCACACCTTACGGGTGCAAAAATTCAGCTTTTTATGGTGTTTTCTTTGGCTGTTTACAGGAAAAAATATATATAAACACTTTAGCCTTGAGACACATGAACTGGATTGTTTTAAGCCTTTCTCCAGCACTAACACTCAGTCCAAGCATGAATATTTGAAGACAACCAGTTTAGATATCAGATCAAAGGATCGGCTGGAAGCTCACTTTCTTTCAGCTGCAATTTGACATCACCACCCTCCCTGTGGACTTACAATCAGAGACAAAAGGTCAAATCTGGTGAGGACAGAATGCTAGTCACCGTTATGTAAAGTGTCAGGCTCGACTGCGGTGAGTTATTCATATCAGTGTCTAATGTGGCTTCATTGCCTTTGAGTCAACCAAGTAATTAAGGTTTCAAATTGGATTCTGATTGACAAACCATGATGGGCTGTGTTGTCTCTGCAGAGTTATTGCCTTACAGAGAGTCCAGAGGATGAAGACGAGTGACAGGAATGAATATTAGCAAAAGGTTCCTCGCCTGATTGGCTGTGACATGGACAGTGTGTCTGACAGGTTTCCAAGCTAAGAGAGGGTTATTAGCGCACTGCAGTGGTGCCAATACGTTATCTGCCCTAAGGTGTTTTTGTGTTTGTTTGTGTGTGTGTGCATTCATGTCAGACTCAAACAAAGGAAGAGAAAGAAAAAGAGAGACAGACAGAGAGGTCACTACTTCAAAGAAAAGTACACATAGGCGGCGATACTTTCCACTCAGACAAACACGTCACCTATCGTTGAATGAGCCGTCTCTTCGTCTCACTAAAAGCCAGTCCTGTGCGTCTTCCCAAAAAAGCCTCTCCAGTCTCCTCCAGCATGCTGGATCTCATCTGGAGCTTTCTTGTGGAGACAATGGCTGCCTATTGATTTTACCTTGCTGCGAACACAGGTCCACATCCGATCTCAGGAAGTGGATTACATGCAGGGAGATATACTGCCGAGATAGATTTGCTTCATTTCCTATATGTTGAGATAAGCTGGGGGAGCTCGAAAACATTTCAAGATACAACAGCATCCATATGGGTCTCTGCTGTAAAACACACAAAGCATGAGGCAGCGTGCTCACTCACTGCTTTATAAAGAGCACTCTCAGTGTGTTGCAGACTCGCTGCTGGTAAATTTGATTGGCCTGACTCTTTGGGTTTTACGTGCAGGGATATATTTCAATTACTTTGTGCTTCTTCTTGTCCTCGAATAAAAGCAATTGAATTTTATGTCTGCTGACTGTTGCACTGCTGTGATCATTGCTATGTCTGTCATTGTAATGATATATCCCCCAGGCATAAGAGAGGCCATTTGACATCCTGATTCGCTTTAAAGTCCACTTTGTTCTGCTCACGCTTCCCGCCTTTCACTGAAGGCAAATGATGGTCGTGTTGGCTCAGAGAGCATCATTTTTGGGTTGAAGCCGGGATCCAAAGTGCAAAGGTTAGTCTAAGATGGATAGCTTGTGACATATTAGAGTTACACGGTAAAGAGAAGGTTAATCAGGTCAGTCAGTATGTTTACGTGATGTGAGAGAAAACTGTGTGAAATAGTGTTAGCCAGACTTTTAAAATGCATGTAAACATGTTAGTCTTAATGAAATCACACTAAAACGAATTTCTCAAAGTCGATCTAACACACCCAGATAAAGCGTTTGGAAGTGAAATTACTCCTGCAGGTATACGCCCAGACTGGCCTAAGCAATCTGCGCATGATCGATAGTCCTCGCAGGTCTTTGACCTGGAACTCGACCAGCAGAAATTCGTAGAAGAAAGCCAGTACGAAAACAAAAATCCCATAAGCACGAGGGGAAACATGCATCGAATTTGTACCAAAAGTAAAGCGTAGACATGAAGTATACAGCGCTGTAAAGTTGTCCATGTTTTGACCGTCCAACATGGATTCTGCTAGCCACTTGCTAACTTGTTTGTAGCTTGCTTGGCTAACCAGTTGAAGGTCAGATAGCAACCAGCTAAACAGGCCATATTGCCGCCTACTGTAGCTGAGTCTGATGCTAAACTGATTTTCCCTCAGCACTTGTACACTGGGACAAGGACGGTAGTCCAGTGAAATGGCCTTTGGTATATCTTTAAGGTTTTTTGCCACTAAACAAAGGATATAATATAAATCCAGTGCAACACATCTTATTTTAACACTAAAAGTAGTCAATTAAATGTTAAAGGTCCATAAATCAATATTTCCATATTGACAGAGAGGATCAAATGTGTCACTTTATTATTATTACTACCTGAATTATTGTTTTAATTTTCTAAAACAGCTAAGCAATTATTACTTTGTTAAGGACTGTTTTAGCTGCTGATTATTGCACATTTGGTGACTTAGTGAGTGTTAACAGTAGCAGGACAGTGAAAGGATATACGTTTTTAGTAAGTTTAGGGTGACAGCAGAACAATAAGAAAAATAAGCTGTATCAGGCTCTAGCTACAGAAACAGTATTCATTGGCATGATCAGTTCATTGCTGGTTTTGGTCTTTTAGTGAGATATGTTGACACTATAAAAAATACATACATGCAATACACACAACACCATATTATTTAGCATCAGATTTGATATATTTTAGCCTTCAGGAGGTTTCCCAGTTGTACTCACGACTTTGGTGATGATGTGTGATTTGATAAGTATACACAAGTTGCAAGCTGGTAATTATGATTACTCCCACATGGCCTGAATGCAGCACAAGCATCAAAGTTGGTTATTAATTAAAGAGGTGATGAAGTCCAGAAAACAGACCCTGGTTGTTAGCAGGAAATATCAAAGCAGAGATACGGTGTATCAGTATAGGTTATATTCTCTGGTGAGGGCCATTGCACCGGCGTAAGCAGCCATGAAGTGTGTTTTTATTGACCTTAGTTGATGAATTATTAATGTTTTCTACGCTCGGAGCATGTCTGCCAATATGTGTGTGGGCTTGAAACCCAGTGTTGGCTGGCTGCAGCCGGCAAAAGGAGGTCTCAGGCTGAGTTGGAGTGACCTACGTTTAATGGGCACTAGAGATGCTCCCCGCCGATCATCATTACCGTCGGCTGCCTTCTGTGTCACATTAATAATTCAGGAGGAAAACATAGAGCATCCTGTGAATTACCACGAGGGGATTTTAGGTTATACATTAAGACGAAAGAGGAGAGCTGAGCCATAGTGCATTTGAACTGTGTGTCTGTTACATGGAACTGGTAATTTGTGTTAAGTATTAATGTGTTGGATTTGCTGCTCTTCACACTTTAGCCACCTCTGTCAGCATTCAGTGTAGGGCAGGGTTAGTGCTAGAAAAGATTGTGCCTCGGGAAATCCTTAGAAAAAAACAAAACATCAGCCTCCAAAGAGATTAAGAATCTGCTGATACAAGGTGGAGAAGCTTTTCACTAATTTTGAGGAAAAAAAGTCAAAGATCTGTGCTGCTCCTCGCTGAAAAAAGGCCAAAACTGAAGTGGAAGATGATGAATTTTAAAGAGAGTGGGGATGACCCACATTCTTGCAGAAATACAGCACACATAAAATGTTCTCTCGACCTCGTTCATCCCACTTACTTCATTCATCCCTAACTCTCTCTCTCTCTCTCTCTCTCTCTCTCTCTCTCTCTCTCTCTCAGAAAGGCTTTTTAACTGCATTTGCACAGAGGTAAAGGGGTGTGATCCGTTTAAAGCTCCTACACCAGTCTGATATTGGTGCTCTGCTGCTGAGAGGACACTCTGAAGCTCAGGAGTGAACAGAGAGAGTTAAAAATATGAGCTGGTTTTGTCAGTCTTCCTGTCAGTGTCACAACTGGGGAACTTGTCTGCTGGTGAAGCTCATATGATGTCCTCTGTGAGCCATGAGGTGGGATTGTGTTGTTATGACGTTGGAGATGATAAAATTTTCAGTTTTCCTGCTTGCTTTTCTGTGGGCATAAAAACTGAAAAAAAAACCATACAATTCTGTGACATCCGGATACAATTCTGGTGTATTTGGTGTATCTCTTCAGCATACTTTTGTTGAGATTGTTGTTCATTATTTTTTTTATCATTTTTTGCGGAATTTTAGGTCTACTTGCTTAATCTGTGACACTGGAAAGTATGGATATTTTATGTTGTGATAATGAACCACATGGACCATCCATCATTCTGTCTAAAATTACTGTGTTCTGCGCTATCTAACTTTTGATGGATGTTTTTTTCCTCATCATTTCCTAAGTAAGGAGAAGATTTTGCCCCTGTTTTTTTCAAACATCACATTTTGGATTGAGGAAGGGTACATAGACAAGAGCTACAGGCGATGGGCAGACATGCTCCTCTCATTTGCTTCGTGGGTGTATACTCAGACAAATATTGTGTTATTTGCAACTTAATGCTCAAGTAACCAAATCACATTCACCAAGACTTCCAGTTAACTCAGGGCAGAGTTCCAGTTAGCAGCGTATTCCAAAAAGGTCCTTTTTACTACATTGTATTTTATTACTGTTATTATACTGTCTTGTAGAAGTAGGCCTGTCTAAGACTGAGAGAAACAAGGTTATACTGACGTTACACTCGAGGGAAATGTGGCTCTGGCTCATTTGACTGCTAGGAGCACCTGGGAGGAAAAAGAGGGATTTTAGGTTTGAATGTGGATGCCAGCCTGCAAGACATTCTTCAGAACAGAGGAGTCTGAGAAACGGAATATCGTCTCATACTAGAGCTGCAGGGATTAATGGATTGATTGATCTAAAATTTATCACCAACTATTCTGATAGTCAATTAATCATTTCAATGATTTTTTTCAAATAAAAAAAGTATAAAAGATTTGCTGCTTTAGCCTCGTAATGTAAGTGTTTGCTGGTTTCCTGTGTAATATATGATAAAAAAAAAAAGAGGAGACTTTGTGGTTTGGGCCTTCTGTTTGGACAAAAAAGCTATTTGACGACATCACATTGGGCTCTTGGAAATTTGGATGTGCAATGTCGACACTTTTTTACGCCTAATGGAATTAAATAAACAGTTAATCTATTAATCTTGGAAATAATTATTAGTTGCAGCCCTATTTCATACATTGCTTTAAACTATAAATATTCAACTTTTTAAGTTGAACAACCAAATTAAAGTGCGTGCTTACCGTCTGGAGGAAAGTCAAGAGAGTTTGTTAGATCTCAAGAAGCAAGACGTGGTAAGTTAACCACACTGACCCCTCTTCAGATAGGCGAGGTTTCACTCACCCTTGGAACATGAGCTCATATTTTCATGTCTAATGCAACACGCAGGGAGAGGATTTAGGTCACTGGTTTGTTAGCCTTTGAGTTTTATATGCCCTAGGTGATTCTCAAGGTGTGAGTTCTGTGTGCTCTAATGAAAGACGTCCATACTTAGTTGTGTTGTTAGCTTGACTGTGCCGAGCTTGCGAGGGGATTTGCTAGCGGTGAGTAGGCTAACGTTATGTTTTCGTGTTTTCACCCAGTACCTCAATGGTAACAGTGGTATTAAAGTAGGTTTTGTGCCCCAGTTTTAAAGTTGGGCGGTGTCATTTTATGGCTTTTGTCTTGGCTGTGAAGGGCGGCCTAATTTTGTTCTTGGGGCATTGTTTGAAAGTGTTTGGCTGGGTTTATTAGTTTTTGGTTTGGCTTTGAGTAACATGGGTTGGATAATTAGCTTTCAGGTGCTTGGGCATGGTGGTTGAAATACTGTAGAACTGGTTGGGGTGGTTAACAGCTTGTGTTGCGTGCAGTCCAGTTAATCCGTATTGTTGTTGCCATCATCTTTAGCTCATTGTACCTTGCATCATCTCTTTAACATCAGGACTTTCTGAAATTTACGTAACTAATGTGCATTGAATAAGTTAGACAAACCTTTACTTTGGAAACTGATGAAATTAAATACCCAGAGGATGCCAAGAAGCTTGAACTCATGCAGAGTGTATTGATTTACTGTAACCCTGAGGAGAACCAGAGGAAGCTTGAGTGACAGGAAAGAGAAAAAGAGAGGTAGCATGAGCATAAACGGACAGAGCATGAGAAAATGCAACTAGACTGAGAAAAAGCCAAGCTTGCTTTAGAGCATCAGGAACAGTGAGACATATCTGATGTAAATAAACGTTTTTCTTTGTTCCAAGATTGAGATAGTTTTACTAAATATTTAAGATGAGTGCTCCCTAACAGGGAAGACCCCGGAAGCTTATTGACGGGTTTGTATTAAAAAGGTCAACAGTGCTAAATGCATGTGAGTTAGTTTCAGAAGCATGCAGCAAAGATGGCAGCTCAGGAAAGACAGAATAAAACCAAGACCAGTTTATTTAGACTTTGCATGACATCAAGAAGCAGATTCTGATTGATGGCTGAAAGCTTTAGGTGCATGATTTTAAGGTGCTGGGTGAGTTGATGTTCTAGCAGCTTAAGTAGAGCCTGCCAAATGTTATGCACACAATAACCAGACAGTTGAAGCTTTAATGTGTTTAGCACTCCTGGGCACCAAAATACAGCCCAAATCATCAGCCTACATGATTAATAATAAATGTTCATAACTATTGACCATTGAATCAGCTTGTTAACTACAGCAAATCTAACTAAGATCCCAGGATCACCATATTCAGTGACTATTTGGCTGAAGTGGGTTGGAGGAGCTATGCTGAGAATGAGGTGAACTTGAACTACGGCTATTGCACTATGTAACCTTAAAGTCGCAGTAGATAACCTCTGCAAACGAGCTAGCGTTAGCTGTAGCATGAGATTCATTGGGAATCAAATCAGCAGCAGCCATTTGCCCCAGCTTGCACTTTATTGCATTTATTGTCATTCTCTCTTTAAGTCCAGTTTGAACTAAGACGAAACGGTTGCAGGGAAAGTTGCAGCGGAGTAAACTATTCCGTCTCAGCTCGAACTCGAGCCGACTGACGGTGTGGCTTGCAGACGCTCTGTTATTGGCAGTGGCAAGTCAGAGCACAATTAGCTAATCAGCTTGTACCGATGTCACTTGTGGTTAAGCGCAGCATAGACCGGTGAATGTGGACAGAGAGTACAGAGACGGTCACTGATTTTTCATTTTTCCACAAAACCCTCGTCCCAGTGGCAAAGAAAATATCTTGATAAAAACAGGGCTTATTGG